>VXAU01001762.1:178366-203262 GCA_013399695.1 Formicarius rufipectus | reverse complement strand
CCACATTTTCTAGGTCCCTCTCTAACGGGAGTTAAAGTAAAAGGAGGAATCCCGGTAGGGGAGGGTCAGATACCTCAAGGGTAGCTGAGGGGTTCTGAAATGGAGCTCTAATTAATGAAATCAGGGAATACGAATAAAGAGGCGTGAAAGCTATGAGGGTGAAAAAGAGTAAACCTTTATTAAGCCCGCAGCACTCCCTTTTATAGGGAGGCTGTGGAACAAACTAGAAAAAGGGGAGTGGTATAGCAAATAAGGGAATAAGGAGGAGGGAACTTACAAACATGGGTATAAAGGGGTGGGTACAACTCCATAACAGGGAAAACTAGGTGGAACAGCAAAAACATGAATAATAAACAGTGCGGCAAATGCCAACCAATCAAAACAGTGAACGTAACAATACCACATAACCTTAATGGAGAACTTTAGAACAGTTTTAGTGAACATACAATACAACAAATATAAGACTTCATAAAACCCACCAAACTTGTACAAAACAAATAACATCTGTTAAAGTCCGGGTTAGCTAGTCAGTCCATTCACTTAAAAACAGTCCTTCCAATCTTTTCTGTGGGACTGTAAAAGGATGACATTCTTCTTCGTAGCAGTAAATGCTACTCCAACGCTGATATTCCTCTGGTGTTAGTTCTTGAGGAGCGATCTCCATCTCACTACCCCCGACACCTGTCCATGTGGAGTCAGCAGTGCTCTCCTTGAAAAAGACTGCTTGGTCATTTAGGATGCTGCCAAACAAGACTGTCATCTCCAGGGTCAGTCTTGAGCAACCAATGTCCTGAACCACCTACATGCAGGGTTGTGTCTGCGGCTTCCAGTGCTCCACAACACCTGCCGTTTTGTCCCTTGCCTGTCACTGCAGGGCTTTGCAAATGTGGGTGAATCTCTCAAGCCTGCGCAGTGGATTTTCTAGGTGAGGCACAGCGTGCGCAGAATTGGCCCCACCCTTTACTCCTGAGGTTCATCTGCCAGGGCCTAGCAAGCTTGGAAAGTGACAGCGAGCTCCTCAGGATGTAGGTTTGGTTAGAGTATCCTTCTCTTAGATGGATGGCATTATGGGGCTAAGCGAGCTCCATCTGCCCACATTTGGAATTAGAGTTGTTCTTCTCCTAGGATGGCTGCCGGGCGGCTGATGAGCCCATCCTGCCTGAGGACACTTTGCCTGACCCTTCAGTTGAGACCTTACTAGCATGGGAAACCCTACTGGAGGCATAAACCACTGCCAGGATAGCTCACAACCTCATAAGGGTACACAGGCTTCTCCACCACGACAAGGAGGTGTCTGTGGAGAAGAATGCCAATAATAATATTCACAAGACTGGTTTAAACCAACCAATAAGGAGAAACTCACAAAGTCCCGATCACTGTATGAAATCAAGATGGCAGCCGACCTCCCCCACCTGGAAAAAACACACGTGGCCACAAGACAGAGACAAGATGACCACCACTCCACATGGTTCATCTCCCTCATGCCTGGAAAACACTCAGGAACAGCTGGAGAGTCAGTGCTGTCAGGAAATGGCAGATAGCTGGGATTGAGTAGCAGCAGATGCCTTGTGGGGCTGGAATGAGGCTGCAGTGCTGGCCCAGACAGGTCCACAGACCCCTCAGGTGACTGGTAGGACCTGCAAGACATCTGCTGGATCCAGCAATGAGACTAGGTGTTGTAATTTCTATGTTTGTTGATTGAAGTGGTGGTCGCAGTACAAATCCATCCATGTGACTGTGGAAGCCTCAGGTGATAAGGAAAGTACTGTGTGGTAAGGAAAGAAACCAAGTGTTGAGTGAAGTCCAAGTGTGGTCTTTTACTGGGCTTAGACTAGGTGGCAATGCCCCCGTGACCTCCCCTGGGGCAGAGATTTCTACACTGGATGATGTAATACTGGATCACAGGATATTTCAGTAGTCTTTGACACTTTCTAAGTTACAGCTGCCTGTATTGATGGATCCATTATGGCCCATGAGCAGAGATGAGTATCTTCAGGCTGTGTATGAATTGTCCCTGGGCTTTCCTGGAGGGGAGTTATCACAGCTGAGTCATCTGTGTAAGGACAAAGAAAATACCCGACCTCACAGGATTTGCCTCTCTCCTTGCCTAGTTCAACAACCACCTTGTGGCCTGAGGTGTCACATGTGCACACTTTCAGCACCTGGGTGGCCACTGTGCAGACTGTTAGCAAAGCACACTGCTGATTGAGCCAGCAGCACCAATAGTCCAGTGGTCACTGCAGGAGGTCAAACGTTTGAGTCATTAATTGCCAGCAGTTCAGTCTCTTTAATGAAGACAAAATAACAAGAAAACAAAAATTTATATTTGGAGAAAAGAGGGGGGGGAAAAAGGTGGATATCAGAACTTTGTGTAACCCAGGACACATATACAGTGAGAACTCCAGCTAAATAATTGCAATGTTTCACTCTGATCTATACAGTCTTCTAAACTTCTGGAAACTCCACTGCTGTCAGTGAACTCACAGAGGTGCAAAATTAGCACCTGGGAGTTTAAATGCAGAGTGCTAGTGTTATAGGGAAGTGTGCAGAGAAGTGTGTATGTATAACAGAAAAAGAGAGGGTGTGCTGGTTTTGTATGGCAAAAATAAAGTCTGAGAATAAAGTAATGGATGGAAAGGTAACGTGGGGGTAAAACAAGAATCCCATGAAACTGACAATGTCCTGGATTATTGAAATATTATTTTGTATATAATGTCATTACAATATTTTTTAAATTTAATGCAATTTACCAGACCATAAAGAACTCCTTAGAATAAATGGCTGGTTTCAGGCACAACTACTGTGCTGATGATTACAATAAATTCTGACATTTATGACAGTTTTATAATTCTTATACTCCGTACCTAGCTGTGCTCTGAAGTGTCTCTACTTTGCTGAAGGCTTTCTCCTGGGAAATGGTACTAAAGTTTTGTGGACTGAAAGGATAAAAGCTTGTCAGAAAAACACTATTACTACATAATGCAAGCCTGTTGCTAATTAGTTTATAACTGTTAAAAAGGATGATTCATTTTATAATGAATATCTATATGAATTTATTGTCACAAAAAATGGCACCAACTGGAGAAGATAATCTCATATGTCTAAACATGAGTAGGGATTTGTCAGATCAATGCCCAGACTCTTAAGTAAAATAGTGTTATTGAAAGAGAAATCCTATTGATGGTTTACAAAGACAAAGATTCATAGGAAGAGTGGAAACATCATCAGACAGAGATAAAAGGACAAGAACAGGTAAGAAGGAATAGGAGGGCAGGAAAGAAATCCTACTATGCAGCCTTTGACCTTTATGCAGGGCAGTACTCAAAACAGTATTCAATTAGATCTTCAAATGTTTCAGGAAAGTTTTATAACAAAAAATATATATTTACACAATTCAGAGGATTATTGAGGTTTTTGCCTTTAGAGAAAGAGTAAGTTAAAACATTTCTATAACTCCTTGGGTAACACTGGCTTAATGTTTTCAATAAAAATATTATAAGATCCTTCAATTCTCCTTTGCAGACAGCATGTCTATGCTTGCCAACATTTAGGGTATAGAGCCAAAAATCCATTCACTTAGCCCTGTCACCCTCCCTTTTTAGTGTGAGGGAAGAAAGTCTAAACACCAATGACAAATCTACTTCCTCTTCTGCACTGCTATCTGCGTTTAGGTCAGAGGGTTATTAAAGAGCTACTCCTCACATCCCTTTGCCCCTGAACTGCCATGCTAATCAAACTAGAGATTGTTCTCAAACGAGGGTATTTCTAGAGTGCTGCTCTGTTTCAGAGTGGTGGCTGTGAGACATAATGCAATCATCTGTAGTGCTGTGGAAAAACGGGTTTAAATTGCAATCACACAACAACCCTTAAATTAAATGAGGTCAGCCTAGTCTGTGTACAGATGGAAGAAAGACCGCTGTGTACCTCCAAAGTATTTAAGGAGATACTATTAGTGAGTGATACAGCAGGTGACAGGTTTTCATAGTATTAGTACTGTCCAGATATCATGTTAGACAGAATCTTATTGCTAGAGTTGCCATCTTTCAGATAAAAAACCCCAAAGTCCTGGACAAAACTGGTCATTAAAAATTGTACGGTATTTTTCATGTTCTCTTGGCCAAGTTTGAAGTATGTAATTACATTTTGCTTGCCTTAATTAACCTGAAGTCCGTGAAATGCATGCTTTTTCTTCTCATCCTAACAGCTCTGTAATGCACTTTTGCTCCATATTCAGTGATCACACACTATAGCCCCCTTCCCCCACCAAAAAAAANNCTATATAAAATTACTAAGAATGTATAAAATAGTTAAAAACAAAAAAGTATGATTTTTATTAAATAGAAAAATTCAGAAATCACAACAGGATTTTCTGTCTAAATGGTTTTCTGGCTATCCAGCAAACAGGATATTATTTACAAATGCAGTACGAAATAAATATTCTAGAAAATCTGAAACAGAGCTGTAATATTTAAATATTTCAGTATAAAGTAATGAAGAAGTTAAGACAATGGAAAAAGTCAGTCAACTTCAGACAGAACTAAATTCTTAAATCTCTATGAATACCAATCTACTTTACTAGCAAGATATGGGCGACAAAAAAGATACCTGCTAATAGTCCACAAGGAGTTGGTTTGAAGAAGATGAGATTAACAATTCAGATATTGCTGTCCTATTCAAATTTATTCCAAATTGGATTTTTTTTTTTCAAAAGGGACCCTTTTGGTTCCTTCCAAAACATATCATGCTAGTTCAAACTGGGGGAGAGAAAAACCAAAACCAAAACCAACAAAAAAAACCCCCAAAACCCAAAAATCCCCCACCAAAAAACCCGCCACAAACAAACATAAAAATCCCCGAGAAACAACAAAAACAAACAAACAAACAAAAAACCCAACCAAACCAAAACAAACAAACAAACAAACAAAAAACAACAAACAAAAAAACCAAACCTGAAAGTGAAGAGTTTCAGCTCTTTAGAAAATAATAGATTTTTACTATCACACTGGAATATTTAGTATCAAAAGTATTCTTGGTCACTTTGCAGCACATAATGTTAAAACCTACTTATAATAATACAAAAGAAAAGATGAGTGTGAAGTGCTGGATTATTTTATTATTGGGTCAGAACCAGCTCAAGTGTGGTATGTGTGTAGGGTGGGAACAGACAGTCCCGGAACTCGCATGGCAGACCTGCAGCCTCATAGAGCCCATATGGCAGCTCTGGAGTAGCTGTCAATCAAAAGGGCAGCCCGGTAGCCATCCCTACCATGGCCTGTGGAACCCCTAACTCAGCCTCTGGTTGGCTACACAGTTCCTCACTCCGGCCTGGAAGCACCAAGAGGTCAGTGACGAATGTCCCCCCTGGGAGGAGGGGCCATAGACACTAAACCATATAAATACAGGAGCATATGGTCTCCCTTTTGCTTTTTCTCTCAGGAGCTGCTATCTTCATATGAAGTTTGACTCCCACAGAACTCTTCAGTGACAGGTACTTAATAATCTCCTCTCTTCTTGCTGTCTCTTCATCTCTATCTTTGCTCCTTTTCCTTTTCTTAATCTCTTTCTTTCTTTATTATTTTCTTACTTAATATTTTTGGTAACTTAAAACCACTGAGTTGGATTCTGCTAAATTGTGTGCGTTGGCAAGTCCTGGGTGAGTACTTTGTGGTATGTTCTAATTTGGTTGTATGTTACCCCTTTTAAAGTTTTGCCAAGAGTCCTTACTTTGTCTCTAAATTAAAAGCATCTCCTGAGAAAAGTGTGTAGCTTCTTCTCTTTAGATTATCTCAAGGTATTAAGAGCCAAAGATTCTCATAACATTCAGTGGGTAGATTTCTTTTTGGAGTCTTGTATAGTTTCAAAGTAAAACATCTTAGTGAGTGTCTGGCTTTAGACCCAGGCTCCTACAATGGGATAGTACAGCAGGCCTTAATCTTGCCATTTGATCTTGTTCATTCTTAAAGTGTACACATCCTTTTGCATTCAGGTGCAATTCTGTGCTTTTAGCTATTAAGCATTTGTCAGTGTCTTGCTCAATTGCAATCACCAGTGTAGGGGGAGATGCCCTTTTTTTTTGGAAGACTTCTATGAGATTAGAGCATAATTAAATGTTTCGCTTAAGGAGACTCTGCCTAGGAAGAACCCCCCTTTTCCAAGATAGGTGGCTATTTCTTTCCCTCTTGCATTACAGAGAAAAACTGCAGTTTTTCTCTCCCTGGTATGAGGAGAGATAAACTCAATGTTACAGGCCTTTGCTTTGGGGAGGGCGTGGGAGGGAGGACAAAGAAGATAAGAAGTTCTAGAAGAAAAAGAGGAGGCGTGTCTATCTCAGGGCCAGCATTTTTTTGCTGCTGGTGCATGTTCCTCTTTAATGTTTTTAGCATTTTAACATTTAAACATTTAGCATTTTCGACTTTGGAATAAATATTTTTGGATTCTTTCCACTGCCTCAGCATTTTGGAGGTATCTGCATGTATCTTACCTTACAACTAGACAGAGAGATCATGAGGAATATGCATTCATTTACTGAATTTTTGTACACCCATACCTAACTTTTATGGACAGTATCAATTTTGTGGATATCAATGAAAATGAGTGAATCTTATTTTAGAAATTAGTCATTTTCAGAAACTTTAACAAACTCACCCACAGATTCCTTACTCAATTGATCAACATTGCTTTGGTCATTCAATCAACTTTCTTCTCCTGCCCATGAACACTTCAGTAAGCCTCAACTAAAAATCAAGCAAAATGGGCCGAATTCACCCTTTTGGGTCTGAAATTAAAGCAACAGCTATAGACTTTTGTTGTAACATTTTTGGCAGTTCCCTTAGAAATATTTCAAGACAGATTATTCTCTTTAGGAAACCAAGAGGAAATAAAAGAGACCAAATTAACAAAGAAACAAAAAGACATGGAGAAAGCTAGCACTGAAATACCATTGCTGAGGCAGCACTGAAGCACTCAGAGACGGGCCTCTGTGCTAGGGAAAATGACCTGCATAATTCCAACTCTCAGATATGCCTCATGAAGAATTTTCACATGAGCTTCTGTGCTTGTCAGGCTTCTTTTTTGAACTGCTACCCAGAGTTTCAGTGTTACCAGCTGATAAACTGCCTGTATAATTCAGTGGTTGAAGCATATTTTACTTTCTGTCACCATTGTGAAATACCACCACCATTTGCCTCTTGCAACATGGCACTGAAAATCCCACATAGCATAATGGATATGAGTGAGCAACCTGCTTGTGTCAGCTGTACAGCTGAAATGTCATCTCCTCTATTTATTGTTTAACTGTGCAGCCTCTCTGCTGCCTTAACAATCTACAATCATCAGACTCCATTAATGAAAACACTTCTCAGAATTCATTCTAACAGTTTGTATTTTGAAAAATTCATGGAGCTCTTGTCACATTCACTTCTGTTTCTTACTAGCAACACAGCTCTTAATCATATTTAAATTTGTTTCAGAAAATAAAAATGCTAGAGGTTCTTATGGAGAAGTGTTTCACAACTTCAGCATGTTGAATATTTATATCATCCTTCTATAGGAAGCCCCTGTGGGTGCAAAGCTCCCAAGGGCTTGAGGACAGAAAGAGGTGGGATTCTTCAGCAAATTTACACAAGAAAATACTATTTTCTTTAGGAGAAGAAGAGGCACTTGTATTTAAAATTAAGAGGATTGAACAACTTGTGGATTAAATTAGTATAACTGTTGAGTCTTTAAAAAAAAAACATACCTAGAAAATAACTGAAGTACCACAAATGCGTATCAGTTGAGTATTAGTAATTGAGTTGGAGTAGTTAGTATCTGATCTTGTAATACTAGTTAAAAGGCAGGCTTACTACTCATGTAGATTTAATTTCAGTGGTGTACCTTGGAGCACAAATAACCCTTAGCAAGTGATACAATCACTACTTAATCCCAGTTCTCTGAAAATTGCAGCTAAAAATATTTTAAAATAAATATCCAATGTTAAGAGCTGTGCTATGCAAAATTAATGTGCTATCAAAGCCAGACTGTCTTTGTTTTCAGAGAACACATAAAAGCCAGCTAGTGACAACTTTTGGCTGTAAAAAGCCCCATGATACTTTTATAAGAGGCAGAGTGTTAATTTTCAATTATTTGTTCAAATCCACTGTGGGTACTTATATTCCTTCTATTTAGGAACTCACAGTTGTCTCTTTAATTGAATACAGTATAATTTTCTTTTCCCTCTAAAAATCAAGACAGGGTGTGCTGTTAGCAGTCACCAGATTCTTATGCAAGTGATTGCATTTCATTTGTAGTCAATTCATATTCAAAACTCAATCCCATAACCTAATGTTTCGAAAACAAACTTCAGTGCATATACATGAAGATACATTGTCTCCTCCATACATTTCCTTGGATAACAGCTGAGGTAAACATTAAACGGCATCCACAAAACAATATTGAACTTTGTGAGCCAAATTATATCAGCAGGAATCTTTACATTGATTTCTGCTGATGTGGATTAGGCCCTGTTGGAATAATAAGATAAAACAAGATGACAAGAAGCAAAGATAAAATTCTGGCTCCACTGAAACTAACAGTTTTATGAGTTATTTCAGTGTAACCTGTTTTTATCAAAAGCAAGGTTTTGTTTTACTCTGGTTTATTTTATAAGTGAAGGATGAAAGTGTTTTATAAGAAATTATGGTTTATACCATTAACAAGTACTGCCAAACTAGTTTCATTTTGGCATTAGCAGACTCCACAAAATCAAAGCAGGTACTACATAAATACATGGTTTAAATAATGAAATAGTAAGTGAACTATAATTTAAACTCTATTTTTTAGACAATAGGAGAAAAAATATTTCTATTCTATATCTCACAGGATTAACATTTAAACATGGGGATAACTGAAAGGTGATATTGAAAATAATTAGAATTCAATTCCACTAGAAAAAAATTAAAATTATATTAATGGTATAAAAGTTAGTAAAAGGGTGTTTCATAAGCAGACAATGCAACAGATAACAGTACAGTAATTAAAAAAAAAAATAAAAAAGCAAACAAAACAAAATAAAAATGCAAAACCCGAAACCACACCCTTCTTAATAATCTCAAATGCTAATAGAGAAAATATAGATTAATAAGACTCCCCCCAAAGCACTTTATCACTGCTTTCATTAGAAGTGTTTAATACAACCAAAAGGTTTATTAGAAATCTCATCTGACACCTGATTGCATCAGAAAGAATGGTAACAAATTAAGAAAAGAGTAAAGTTTTAATTTATAGTTGATACAATATTATAAATCAAAACAAACAGATACTGGAAACCATATGGATATGCAATTATAACACTGGAATCTATTTCCAAATATCTTAGGGATGTTGAGAAGAGATATGTTGTGCATTAGCTCACTTATCTACTTGTAAATACAGTGTATCAGGAAATATACTGAACGCATATATATATTTTAGTTTTTGTTTGTTTTTTATATGTTGAAATGTTAATTAAAAACAGCATTGCTTAACAATATAACACAAACTTGAAACAAAAGCAGACTGGAAAGAGGTCAGGGGGATTTTCATTAAGCAATGCAAAATTCTGTTGAACAAATTCCCTTACAACCAATTACCCCATGCCAGGATCAAACATGGGAAGGAAGATGGACTACAATATGCAGAACTACATCCATTCCTTAGCAGGCAGAGGAATTCCTGCAGGAAACAGCCAAGGCCAGCACAGCCCTTGTGCAGCTTTACGTGGAGCCTGAGGTTGGTTCAGACTCAGCTGTACTGAGGACTAGGGAAGGACGGACGACAGCTTAGAGTTTGCCAGCAGCAGCCGGTACTTTAAAATACAGAAAAGTTCAAAACTGGATTTTAAATTGTCTTCATCTTTTTGTCTCCTTCTTTTGTGATATTTTATACATCATTTATATAATATATATGATAAAACAACTTCTTTCACTATTAATCCCTTGCTTATGCACACATTTTCTTTCAAAAAATTGCTGAAAAAATTATAATATTCTGTAATATAATAGGGTAGTTTATTTTCTAGACTAGATAGTATTACAAAGCAGTCACATAAAAATTGTTAATTTCATGTTGAACATGAACAAATATCTAAATTTTGTCTCTGAAATACTATGTTTAAAATGAAAAATCTTTTATATTCAAATATTACATTCCTCCATGTAGGCAGTATGATTTACACTTATTTATACAGAGATGTACTTATTATACTGATTGTATATTTACTATTTTATTCTTCTTAGCAACACACTCCAGTGCCTTTCAATCAGTGAGAATATGAACTAGGGCAATGGTGATGGCTGTGGTGTTTTTTTTTGTGGTGTTTTTTTGTTTTGGTTTTTTGTTTTGTTGTTTGTTTTGTTGTTTTGTTTGGGTTTTTTGGTTTTGTTTTTGGTTTTTTTTGGTGCTCACAAATGATCAAGACATTATTAACAAAGCTCCACTTGTAGAATTTAAATAGTGTCAGAATTTGACTTGCAGATCTAAGGACAAATTTGCAAGGTTGACTGTCAGAATAGGTTTTTGGTTTTTTTAAAAACTTGTCAACAGAGTACACTTAAGACAGAGTTAATGAGAGACAACACACAGAGAATCCAATTATACATTTTTTACAGATTGCTTATTGGTGTATAAGTATGCTTTAATAGCACACACAAAGTCAAAGAGCCCACATAAGAATAGTCAAGATAATTGGGGATGAATTTATTCAGAGGATACATAAATTAAGGCATAGATCCTTATCTTAGAAGCTGCCACACATGAATTACTTTTAGACTTGCTAGGACACAGGGATTACAGATGAGCAAGAGGAGTGGGACCCAGAACTGAAGAAAAGCCCAGGAAAGTAGCATATTGGTCTATATGAAAATAAACCTGATCTCTTAAAATACTTCATGCAGTTAGAATTCTGTATTAAAAAGCTGCCTGAGCACATAGCCCATCACCTGTACTGTAGTGGTCAGGCACAGTCCCCTTTTGTGGTGGGGCAAACAGGAACATTTATTGAAGTTACAAAATACAACATATAGGTTCAAGAAGTAAATATTCATCTCAGGGGCTGGTTTTATGCTAAACATGGGAGGAGATATTACAACTAAGGGAATAGATTATGGTTGCTATAGAAAGCATTCAGGAATGTAAGGCCAGTTTATATTTAATGAACATGAGAGAGAAGAAACAAAGGGATTGATAAGGAGAGTTTCTATCCAGCCTAGTGAATACACAGACACCCATAAACCTTGTCAAATGAAGGCGACTTGGAGATGCTTGTGGCAGCAGATGTCTACAGACTTGATTGAGTCTTATCAGCCAGGGAGGCTCTTTCAGCATTCTCCCAATACACTTTCCCAAGGCCTCTTTAACTTTCCAGACAGGCTTCTTGAAACCAAGCTATTTTCAAATCCCACGCTGCACTTTGAATGTTTTCCTATGACTGACAAGAGATAAACCTCTTACTTCAGTTTTACTATTGGTTGCACAAACTCCCCCTTTCAGTCTAGAAAACTGCAAGTTTCTCAAGCACAGATGTGCTATTTTGTGGTCCCCATGTGACTTTGCAAAATACCCATTTAAATCCTTTATTCAGCCAGGGTAGCAGACCTGCCTGCAGTAGCAGCAAAGTTTCTGAGATTTCAACAAGATTTCTAGAGAAAACTATAGCGTCTGTGGTCTCCTAGGCCCTAAACGAATAAGGCAGAGATTCATGTTTGGACTTTTGCTTTCCTTTGGATACATGTTGGGAGTTAGATGATAGTTCAGATCTTGCCTGGGACTGTTAGGATTCTGATGTGATAGATATTTTATAAACACACATGGATAAACCATCCATTTTCCAATTCATAGACACTGTAATTCAAAGATAAAATACATAAAATACATAAGAAGAATTCAAAAAATGAGATAGAGAAGTAGAATAAAAGAGTATCATTTAGTCATCAGCAGATTTGTAAATAGAAGTGACAAAGATGAAGAGAATCAAGGGAACTTAATAAATTAATCTTGAACACATTTATATGAAGTTATTCTCTGTGGTGAGCTGACCCTAGCTTAATTCTAGGTGCCTACTGGAGCCACTCTATCACTCCCCTTTGCAGCTGAAGGCTCATGGGTCAAGATAGGGGTAGGGAGAGACCATTCACCAAGCAATGTCACAGGCAAAACAGACAGACTTCGGGAAATTAGTTTAATTTGTTACCAGTAAAATCAGAGTAGGGTTATGAGAAATAAAAACAAATCTTACAAAACCACTCCCTTCTTCCTTGGCTCAATTTCACTTTAGATTTTCTCTCCCTAACTAATAAGGAAGGCAGGCTAACATAATGGCATGAGGATGTGATGATTGAGTGAAGATAAACAGAGAAGAACTTTGAACAAAACAATAAATATTTCATGCTTGATGAGCAAAAGTGAAAAGTTCAAGTATGCAAAAAGAGGTGACATTGCCAAAATAATATCACTGGGAAGAAGTTCAGTTCTAGATGGATATAAAAAAGAATCAATTGTCAGGAAAAAATGAAAGTGTGATGTAAAAAGCCACTTAGGTGGGAGTTAATAGAAATCTGGACAGAATTTTACAGCTATTTGGTTGGATAGTGAAGGCAGATAATACCACAGAAAAACAGAGACGTAACCTGCAGAATCCAGAGAGCAGTGAAATCACAGTGAGAAGACACACATGTTGTGTGTTTGAGTGACAGGTTTTGAGGTTGTGGATTTGAATGAAAAGTTAGAGGCTGTGTTGCCCACAAATACCAGGAAAGGAAGTAGAAGTTATTTTTTTTTATGAGGGAAAACTGAGGGCTGTATTTTGGGTATGAGCTGGAGTGATACATATTCACAAAAGGATGTCAGGTTGACTGACCAATATTTTCGTCCAAAAGAATAATGGAGAAGAAATTTTACGAGTCATAAATATGTAAAAGATGATTGAATTTTTGATGTCATTCAGACATCAGCTCATGTAGTTGGTAAGTCATGAAGGCTGTTTGCAATTTTTGCTATTTGTATTGGAGAGGAAGCGCCAAAACAATCCTTAGCATATGTGATAATAAATAAAAAAGGTGAAAAAAAAATCTGTTCTCTCAGAAATCCAAATATATTTGTGCTATTTCCCAAAAAATCTCCCATCTGTAGAGGAAACCTCATGCCACAACTGAGTGATCGAAAACTTAAACAAGTGAAGGCCACAAGGAACTATAAACATTTTGAAAGCTGGAAATGAATCTGCTGTAGAGCTGGTAATACCATCAGACTCATTCAAACTCCAAAATTTAGTCACTGCATTTTATTTGGTCTAGAGAATTCTCAATTCACAAAGCTTTCAAAATCCTCATCTGAAATTAATAAACTTTAATAAATTTATCAATAAATAAGCACTAAATTACAATCACAGAATCACAGAATATGTTGAGTTGGAAGGGGCCCACAAGGAACTTCAAGTCCAACAATTAACCCTGAACAGGGCTATTCCCAAGAATCACGCCAAGTGCCCCAGAGTATTGTCCAAACGCATCTTGAACTTTGTAAGGATTGGTGCTGTGATCACTTCCCTGGGAAGCCTGTTCCAGTGCCCAACCACCCTCTGGGGGAAGAACTTCTTTCTAATATCCAACATAAATCTCCCCCAACACAACTTCAGGCCATTCCCTCGCATCTTGTCACTGATCACCACAAAGAAGAGATCAGTGTTTGCCCCTGCTCTTCCCCTTGTGAGGATGTTGTAGACTGCGATGAGGTCTCCCCTCACTCTCCTCTTCTCCAGGCTGAACAGACCAAGTTACTTCAACCCCTCCTNAACTTCTTTCTAATATCCAACATAAATCTCCCCCAACACAACTTCAGGCCATTCCCTCGCATCTTGTCACTGATCACCACAAAGAAGAGATCAGTGTTTGCCCCTGCTCTTCCCCTTGTGAGGATGTTGTAGACTGCGATGAGGTCTCCCCTCACTCTCCTCTTCTCCAGGCTGAACAGACCAAGTTACCTCAACCCCTCCTCATGCGACTTCCCCTCAAGGTTCTTCACGATCTTTGTTGCCCACCTTTGGACACTCTCGGGGAACTTAATATCTTTCTTACATTACCCCAAACTACACATAATATTCAAGGTGAGGCCATCCCAGTGCAGAGCAGAGTGAGGCAATCACCACCCTTGACCGGCTGGCAATGCTTTGCCTGGTGCCCCCAGGACGTGGTTGACCCTCCTGGCTGCCAGGGCACTGCTGACTCAGATTCAACTTGCCAGCAACCAGGACCCGCAGGTACAACATCTCATTCCCCAGTTTCTACATCCAGGATTGCACCATTCCACATGCAGAATCCAATACTTCCCTTCACTGAAATTCATATGGTTGGTGATTGCCCAACCTTCTAATTTGTTGAGCTCTCTCTGCAGGGCCTCCTTGTCTTCAAGGGAGTCAACAGCTCCCTCAGTTTTGTGTCATCTGCAAACTTGCTTCCTATCTCTTCCAGTCCTGCATCCAAGTAATTGATGAAGATATTGAAGATGGAGCCCTGTGGAACCTCAATAATGACAGATCACCAGCCTGATGCTCTTCCATTCACTGTTACCATCTGTGCTCGACCCATGAGTCAACTGCTCACCCATGACATGATGTGTTTATCCAGCTCTATGCTGGACATTTTGTCCAGTAGGACCCTGCGAGAGACAGTATTGAAATCTTTACTGAAATCCAGAAAGATTACATCAACTGGCTTCCCTTGATCAGCCAGGTGGGTTACCTTATCATAGAAGGAAATCAGGTTTGATAAGCAGGCCTTTGCTCTCATGAAGCCGTACTGACTATGACTGATGACAGCATTGCCTTTCAGGTGTTTTTCATTACTTCCAGAATATCCTTCTCCATAATTTTCCCAGGCACTGAAGTGAGACTGACGGTCCTGTAATTTCTGTGTCAGTTTTTCTTTTTGAGACATGGGAGAACAAACCTACATTGGTAGCCCAGGTTTTCCTTGGTCATAGAGAAGATGGATGTCCTGTATTCAGCTCCAGTTTTTTCTTGAGATGCTCCAAATCCTGCTATTTTCTGGAAAAGTGCACAGTTACTAGGAAAAACACAAGTGACTGTGCTGACCTTTTCATGTAAAAGCAATAGCTGTTCAGGCATTAATTCAATATCTGTTGGCACAAACATGCTGATTTTTTATCTAGCAATGCTCACACAGAACACTGAGTGCTTCACTGGCCCATGTAGAATGGCTTTGTTTTTGCAGTTATGTCTCATGCTTCTGGATAAAGTTTTTGATCTGAAGATCTAAAAAGGCAAATTGTGCAACTACAAGAAATAACCTTTTTCCCTACGACACTAACACATAGATGATAAAGCAATAGAAGGCGTGGGTTAGAGTGGGAGTCTTCTGTTTTGCTGTTGCTGTTTTTAGTGTTATTTTTACATTTCTGATCTCGTGCTGGGGTTATATATTAACTATTTACTAAATCTGCAGAAGTTTACATAACTAAAACTTTTTTGTAAGAACCTATGAAATCTATAGGTTAGCTTATATAACAAAGGTTTACAACCAATTCAAATAAAATTCAGTTACTGATGTGTCAAAACCTATTCCATAAGGTACTTACTATTTCTCATAAAGATAACATACAAAGACAGACATTTGGTCTTCTTATGTCCTAAGTGCAATGAATGAGATTCAAATAAATATGTACTTCTTCCATATGTATAGTCCAGTGCATAATATTCTCTGTTGCCAGGCAATCTCTCACCCTGGGCTACTCATCTCACTTCTTTAACACTTATGCATAAAAAAGGAGTCAAGTTCTTTGATCTCAGCCTTTCAGAGCTGTGCCTTTGTATTTTTGTGTTTAAAAAAATTCTCACAATCTTACCAGCAAAACCCATCTCCATTATTTTAAGTTCTTCTTTCCAGTTTCTCTAAGAGTGAAACAGGAATATCTATATTCACTCACCATTCAACCCATATTACAGTACTGCACTATTCTGAGGAAGAAGGCTGAGATGGTGAATACATATAAAACTTCTAAGAAAATAAAGTCACTGTTAAAGAGATTGTTTGTTAGTTATTATAGTAGTCAACACAATGATGAATTGGCTTGTTTTTTATCTCTCTGTACATTTGTTTATGGTGATTTAATGAAAATATGTTTTGTGTTGTCAATATTAAAATTATAAGAAATCTACTTAGATAATAGTTATAAATGGCACAACATGACAAGTGAGTCATGACCATTTGCTGAAATGTCCAAAGACTGAGGAATTTTTGAAACAGTAGTATTGATCACACCTGAAAAAAACTCACTGCAAAGTTCTCAGTTACCGGTTTGCCGAATACTGAAATGTGTAATCAGTGATTTTAGTATTATATACTTCAGCAATTATGACACCATATCTAAGTGCAGGGATGAGTAAACTTTGAGAAATGATGGAAACAGACAAAATTTGTAAAATAACAGGGCCACAAGCTAAAAGGATTTGCCACTCTAAGATTTTCAAAATAAAAGTATTCAAGAATTGCTGGAAGTATGGCTAGAGTGAGCATTGAAATTTCATGTGAGTTATAAAGATAATTCTGTTCTTCAAGAAGTGCAGTGGAGTGATTTATTTTGTAGGTTTAGACAGTACATAGAATCATAGAATGGACTGAGCTGGAAGGGGCCATATAGAGCAGCTAGTTCTAAACTGCCCAGACTTTAAAGATCGTCTAGTATCAACACTTTCCACTAGATCAGGTTGCTCAGGGCCCCATCCAAGCTGGTCTTGAACACTTCCAGGGATATGACATCCACAACTTCACTGGGAAACCTGTTCTGGTGCTTCACCACTCTCACAGTAAAGAATATCTTCCTTATTTCTAATCTAAATCTAGCTTCTCGTAGTTTGAAAGCATTGCCACTTATCTGTCACTACAAATCCTTGTAAAATGTCCCTTTTCAGCTCTGTTGTAGGCTCTTTTAGGTACTGGAAGGCTGCTATAATGGTTCCCTAGAGCCTTCTCTTCTCCAGAATGAACAGCCCCAACTCTCAGCCTGTCTTCATGGGATAGGAGCTCCAGCCCTCTGAGCATCTTCATGGCCCTCCTCTGGACCAGCTTCTTCAGGTCCATGTCCTTCCTAAAGTTCAGGGCCTCAGAGCTGGCTGCAGTACTCCAGATGGAGTCCCACGTGAGTGGAGTAGAGGGGGAGAATCATACTTCTCTACCTGCTGGTCACACTTTTTTCATGCAGACTAGGTTATGCCTGGCTTTCTGGGCTGCAAGTGGACATTGTCGTCTCACACTGAGTTTGTCATCCACCACCACCACCTCTAAGTCTCTCTCCTCAGGTCTGCTCCCAATCCATTCTCTACCCAGCCTGTAGTTGGGATTGGGATTGCTCTGACACATGTGTAGGACCCTGCACTTAGCCTTGTTTACCTTCATGAAGCTCCACTGGCCCACCTCCCAAGCCTGTCCAGGTCCCTCTGGATGACTTCCCTTCCCTCCGGTGTGTTAACAACACCACACAGCTTGGTGTTGTTCTGAAGACTGCAATAAACTATCATAAATGGGCATGTGTTACTTCCAATCACCTATAACATACTTTTCACTGCAGCAACCAGCAGCTCAGTTTCTGCTGAATTAGAAACCTACTTACTGAGCCTATTATTAAAAAGAAAAAAATATACCACAGGTTGACTGAGAGCCACCAGATGAAGTAGCATTGATGACTTATGCCCACACTGCCATGGGTCTCCTCTCCTCATAGCAAGTACACAAATAACTGAGGCAGTGTTCAACTGGGGAAAAGTGTAGAACAGTTATATAAGTAATGACATTTTAAGTTCCAGTGCTGTAGCTTATCTTAGTCAAGATGATTCTGACATGAATTGTAACTAGTGTACATTCAATATTGTACATTCAACAAATTGTTGAATAAATATGTTTTAAATTGTGACTTGGATAAAATTTTGAAATCTATAACAATTATTAATAAAATATTTATATGTAAGTAATCGATTGCTTCACTATATATCCAGCTATTAAATTTTAAAATGAAATTTAACTTTCGTGTTTGCATCTTGTGATACCATGGAATTAATTCTTTCCTCAGAAATTGAAGGAACAAGGTAGACTTTTTTTACTTTAGAATTAAATTCTGTTAAAAATGCATTCTAAATAGCCAAGTGTGGTAGTTTGTCTGTAGGCCTTCCCTAGAAACTGGGGACATAACTAAAGAAGTATTCCATATCATGCTCTTATGTAATTAAGTGTATAAAAGACAAGGCGGTTCCTCCTCTCTCTTTTCTCTCCCTCGTCGGGTCAGCACAGAGCCAGCAGCTCTGTGTTTAGGCCTCCCCTTATCTATATGAGCTAGGGCCTGGCTAAGGACTGTTCTCTGTGTCAGCAGAAGGAGACAGAGGAGGGAAGGCACTAACTTCTCCTAAGGGAAGTTGGTGAGATCTTATTGCGTTAAGTGTTCTTCTGAATTAATTCCTGGGATTTGATTGTGTGGGATTGTTTGATTTTTAACCTTTTTGGTCCTTTTCCCCTTCCCCTTTTCCCCTTTTTCTCTTTTGGGGGGTGTTTGGGATTGTTTGGAATCCTTGTATTGTATGTACATAGTATTTAACTGTATATACACAAAATATCCATAAATATATATATATTCCTTTATTACATTTTTCTTTTTGTTACTTTTTTTTTCCTTTGTCAGGAGGGGGTCGAAGAGCTGACTGGCTCACAGCTGTGTTTGGCAGAGAGCCAAGCAGAGCCGACACACCAAGGATTTAATTATTGCCACTTCTTGTAGAAATAGGGTTAAGTTTATTAAAAAATATCATGCTGTCTGTAAGTCGTGAGAGATTTTAGTGAAGACATATGTTTTGCTCTAATGTTTTGACATCAAGATAGTAACAAGTTAATTAATTACAACTTGCATGTTTGTTGTGAGAAAGTTGCACTGTTAAATTAAAAACCTAGGACCTTTATCACGTCAATCACAAGAGGATATCTGCACAGAAACAATTTAAAGTGTTAAGATCACTGAATATTAAGGTTGGTTTCCAGTGCATTGTCTTTAAAAACCTCTACTATTTGTGATATATCTAATATAAAATAAGTGTCAAGTTTATCCATTGGGTCATATCATGCAATTAAACTGGATCTAGACCAGTGTCTAACCCGTACTCCAGACTTTCCTCCTTGTTTCTGGGGTCTTGTCTTTCCAAGAACAATCTTACTAGTGAAGGCTAGGGCAAAGAAGGCTGTCTTTACCTCAGCCTTTATTACATACTGTATCACCAGGATCCCCACATCTACTGAATAGCAGACCCACATTTTCCCTACTCATTTTTGCTGTTTCTATACTTAGAGAAGTACTAATGTACTAGTGAAGCCTTTCTGCACTCGTCTTTCCTTACCAGATTCAGCTCCATCATTAATGTTTAACTTGGATTTAGCAGACTTACTTTAATCAAATCAGTAATATTTTTGAGCTAGTGGCACAGACTTTTTCTAAATCTTTATGAAAAATGCATAGAGCAAAATAATGTAATATTAGACATTAAAATTTCTACTAGTTTCTATTCAGTCCTCAGCTGGTCAAACAACCATTCCTGTAATCATTCTCTGTTTTGGTTGAAGGCAGTGCTGAAGTGGCAACAGGTTCGAGATCTGGTCCATACTGAATTATTTCAGTACTTGCAATATATAGAACTGACAACTTTTATGTTTACAGGTATAATTGCAGGAAAGGAGCACCTGGCAGTTATGAGGCATATGTCAAAAGGCTAATTATCAGCTAAATCAAACCACAAAATTATATCAAGATAAAACAATGATGTACAGTCATAAGGAATGCTCTGTACGAAATGACAACGTTCAGTACCTACATCAAGTCAATTTGCATTGCACTTAATGTGAGGAAATGAGAATGGCATAAGAGGGATTAGTGGTGGTTACTGAATATGATCCTGATGTGAAAATATTTTTGGTTGGAAAGACATACTACCTCTTAATCAGTGTAATGTCAGTGATACATATATTCTGTCTGATAATGCCACCGATATCATTTCACATGTAGAATCTTAGTAAGAATTTGTTCTTCCCTGTTTCACATTGAAATGGGCGGTAAGGTCTGTAGCCTTTTTTTGGTTATGTTTAATGAGCATTCTAGTTTAAACTAATTGTCCTTTTTAACCTCTCTTCTGAACTAGCCCTGAAGATCAATTTTACACATATGCTGAAGCTCCTTTGATTCCAATGACCTCTGCATCGTTCTAAATACAATTAATGCATCAGAAATGATCTAATGGCATAAAATTTGCTTTTTTCTTCATGTTCATAGTCTGGGGTTTTTTGCATAATCTCATTAATGTTCTTATTAGTATACTTGCTGATGTAGTTCTATTAATTTAATATAAGCAAGACATGGTACCATTACTGTTTTACAGGAGATCAGGGATCCAATTCTGCTTAATTGTGGAGACACAGAAAAGATAAATTTTCAAAGAGAACAAGAGTGGAGTGGTACATATAAACTAATACTTAATATTATAGCATGTACTAAATAAAAATAAGCATCATCATCCTCTAACATCTAGAAATCTTTAGTGTTTTCCCTATCTTTCTTTAAAATGAAGTTCGAGAAGATTTGCAATTTGCATTGTTTTAAAAAATCGGATTTGGGTTCTGGTTTCAGTAAATGAACCATTAAGTCTCTAAATTGCCTGAAATACCTTTGTAAAATTCTGATTTTTAATTGCTCTAGGATACACTTTTTAAAATATATTTATTATTTTTTGCATAGAGGAAATAAAATTATAATTAACCTTTAATTTCTCCAGAATTGTGTTATCTGTATGAACACAGAACTGGAAAAAATTCTGATTGGGAAGTTGATTTAAGGTATAGTATTTGTCTTTACAATAGTCTGAAAAAATAAGTGTCATGTCCAATCTGAAAGTAAATAAGTAAAACATTATTTTGTTTATTTCTAAGAAGTAAAAAAGTCAAATCTCATATTCTTTGTTATTTAATCTCATATTCTATGTCATTTAATATACAGAAGAGCACCATGAATTTTGGCAGTTGTAGATCTAATAAATATTATAAATGCAAATCAGTCAAACTTCCTCAAAATTCAATAAGGTTTATGCTCTTTAGTTCTAAGATGTTTAAACTTTTGCATTTTTACTTTTTTCAGTTCATAAGGTTCTCTGTTGCAATGGTTGTATAGTGAAACAGCTTCCCACAGTTTAGAGTTTTGTAATTGCCTGAATTGTTCATGTGTGCAAGTTTGTGTGTATGATGAGACAAGATAAAAAAAAAAAATTAACAAAATGGTAAAAGTTTCTTTAAAATGTACTGAAATTGAAGAAATTTGTAGCTGTGAGTCAGGCCATCTCAAACTGCACTCCTGACTGAAATATGTTACTCATTTGTGAGGACAATTACTTTGTCCATCAGGACTATCATGAGACAAATGTCCTGTCTATAATTGTAAAATTTATTCTACTTTATATACTACTTATATCACCCTTACAATCATAAAGTTAGCAAAAGTGGATGGGAATCTCATTTAAGGCATTTTCATTTGAGACAGAAATCCTAGTCGCTCTTTTTGAGATTAATAGGTGCTTTAAGGACAGAATTCACTTCCTCAAATAGATATCTAAAGTAGGTCAGATGAATTATACACTCTGTATGTCTATTTCCCTTTGTTGTCTGTAAATCCTCAGGTGATTAGTGTAGTTAAAAAGGAAATGTATCCATTCAGCATACCCATATTGGCATAATAAATGCTTCTCTAGGAGGTATCTGACCTATGCAAGGAGATGCCAGGGGAACTTTTCCTGAACCAAGGCAGCAAAGACCCTACTCAGGCAGGAAACAGGTTCAACAGTTATTCCATGCTCACACTGGTTTAGTACCTTTAGGCTCTGAACTAATATTGTAAAACTGAAAAGCATCTGTGTAGAGGAGCTTCAATCCTGAAGAAACTAAGTGTCTGTTATAGAGTCATAGAAGACTTCTAAAAAACTTGTGAGATGCAATCTTAGTCTACTTCTAGCCTAATGAAGGCTTAATATGCCTGTAACATTTCTGACAGATATTTATTTGGACTACTTTAAAAATGACCTATTGAAACTGTTCATGAGAAAACATCACAGTTTTCCTAAGAAGCTTGTTGTCCCTTGTTACTTTACTATACTTACCAATAGAAATATGTTAGTCTTGCTGCACTTTAAGCCCTTTGCTTTTGGCTCTAATCTGAAAGGATAGGACCTGGACAACATTTTGTCCTCTTCCTCTCTGTAACAACTTTCATGGGTTTGAAGAGTTCTCTCAGTATGTTTCCTCAAGATTTCTTCCAGTATTTTTAATCTTTTCTTGTATGTGAAGTTTCTTAAACCTCTAATCAATAAGAAATTTCAAGAAGGCTTGTCCCTGTTGAGGAAATAAATTTCTTCTAAAGTCATACTGATGACTGCATATCAGAACTCCCCTTTACTTGGGATGACAAATATACAAAGGATCTGTATTTCAGGAAAACAATCAGGTGAAATTTCTGCTCTCTTCTTGAAGTAGTTTGTTGTCTAAGATAGATGGGGAAAAGGAAGTTATGTAAAAGTTCCTAGTATATCTTTTGCCATTCATGGGTAAATTTAAACACAGTTTATAGAAAAATTGTGCTGCTTCTACAAAATAATCAAAGATCATGTAGAATAAGCCTCTGACTTGTTGCCATTTTTAGTCTCTACTGGGAATTACTGTTTATAAACACAATTAACAGAAAAAAATTACAAACGCTTTTATTTTACTTAGATGCTGACAGTGTTTAAAAGTGAGAATTTCAAAAGATAAACAGTGAGATCCTTTTTTTTTTCTCTTATTGAGGGGGTACGTGTTTTGGTTTTATTCATTTTTTCAGTGTTGTATAGTCCCTAGATGTGATACGTTGACCCTGGTTGGATGCCAGGTGCTCACCAAAGCTGCTCTATCGTAGCCCTCCTCAGGGAGAAAATGTAGCAAAGGGCTCATGAGTTGAGATAAGGACAGAGGGAGATCACTCACTGATTAATGTCACAGGCAAAGCAGACTCAACTTGGAAAAGTTAGTTTAATTTATTAGCAATCAAATCAGATTAGGATAACAAGATACAAAAACTAAATCTTAAAACACATTCCCTCCTCCCCTCTCTTTTTCCTGGGCTGAACTTTATTCCTAATCTGGAGGGTTGAGTTGGCTCACTTATCCACTGAGGTGATAGGAAGTATATAGACTGGAAGTGGGAATCAAATTTATATTGGGATTCAACAATATGTTTCAATTGTTATACTCTGCCTGCATTGTGATTTCAGCATGCTGTTGCATCACTATGTTAAATCAAAACCCCATGTAATATCAAATATCTTCAAATAAGTAAATTTGGTATTCAAATATTAAAGCCTTCTCATGTAGAATATCTGTGTGATGACTTGAACTTGGTTGGCTGATACCTGTTCTCCCACTCAGCCTCCTCAGCAGGACAAACTTGTGGGTTGAGATAAAGACAGTAAAAAAAAAAGCAAAGGCCACATGCAGAAACAAAGGAGGCAGGGGGGAAAATCTATTCTATTAGCAGGTCCAGCCACTTCCTGAGAAGCAGGGCCTCAAGTGGCATAACAGTTGATTTGGAAGATCGCAAATTATGGAGTATTTCTTCTTAATTGTTAATGTGTTCCCTCACACATACTGTTTTCCTACCTTTTATTGCTCAGCCTGACGTCATGTGGCATGGACTCTCCCTTTGGTCAGTTTATATCATTTGTCCTGTCCGTGTCCCTCCTGTCTTACTTCTTGCCCATCATCAGCCTACTGACCTTTCTGAGGGTTTTGTGTTCTGCATGGCCAGCACAGGTGCTGTGCCAGCACTGCTCAGCAATAGCCAAAACACGTTATGAACTGTGTTCTAACTATCAATACAAACCACAACACTATATGGGCTGCTAGGATGAAAGTTAACTCCACCCTGGCCAGACCAAGTACAATCTAAAGACTAGTACAATCTAAAAGAACCAGCTCAGAGAGTAATAGACCATAACACAAACCAGAGAATTAAAAGATATTTAGTATTGCCACACTACTAATGATATTTAATTATGTCTAATGGACAGGATTTAATTATGATGTTATTTAACATGAAATGTCTCTAAATCCACCACAGTGGTTTCTCACTAAGCCAGCCACTGAATTGACTTAGAGATTAGTTCTGAGTTGTTCTCTTCTAATTTATCTTGTTTTGATTTAATTGTCAGATTATTACAGAACACAAAACTGAAGTTATATGCGGAGGAGGCTTCTGTGTTTTTGTTATATAGAGTGTTATATAGAGTGATATAAATATTCAGAAAAATAATACCATTATGAGACAGAAGGTGCCAGGTAGAATTTATTGGAAATGAACCCCAGATCAAATTAGAGAAAATGGTAAATGCAAGATTTGCAGCAAAAAGGGTAGCATTAGAAACCTGCAAATGATAATATGCTGTGCACTACATGGTTTGGAAGAAATCAATAGAATCATTTGCCACCTTTTTGCAAGAAGCAACTTGGCTGATAAATAAGAAGAAATGTGATGAAGAAAAGGACAGAGGAGCGAAGAGCTGAATACATGTTGAGTGATTACTGAAAACAATAAAGAAAATGCTAATAAAATGCAAAATGCTGACTAAATGATGACTAAATGCAATGAATTAAAAAAAAACCAAACCCAAAACTAAAACCAAAACCAAACCAAACCAAAACCACACACCCAAAAAAACCCAAACTAAACAAAACAAACAAACAAACAAAAAAACCAAAAAAACCAAAACAAAAAACAAACAAACAAACAAAAAAAACCAAAAAACAAAACCAAAAAAACAACCACCC
>VXAU01001762.1:140408-172545 GCA_013399695.1 Formicarius rufipectus | reverse complement strand
TTTTTTTTTTTTTTTTTTTTTTCCCTGTCCCTTTCCAATACAGTGATTTGGGGCTGGAAGCTAGAATGTTATGACTTTTTGAAACCCAGCTCTCTCAACCACCTGCTCCCAGAGCCAGCTAACTGACTAAAGCCTAAACAAATGGGTAGCTAATAGCTTTGCATTCCAACGTCATGACTGGGGAGAGGATTGGAGGAGGTGTTTTTCTCTTTTGGGGGCAGGACCTCACTTTTTCCCTTGGCTTGGGAGGTGATGTGAGAGGTTTTTCTAGTGCTCATTTTCTTTGCTGCTACATGTTCATCATCCTGGGTGTCCAGCTGCCGTTTGCTGGGCTGGTGGCAGCACTGGCAGGNCTTTTGGGGGCAGGACCTCACTTTTTCCCTTGGCTTGGGAGGTGATGTGAGAGGTTTTTCTAGTGCTCATTTTCTTTGCTGCTACATGTTCATCATCCTGGGTGTCCAGCTGCCGTTTGCTGGGCTGGTGGCAGCACTGGCAGTGGGGTCCCACTGGCTCACCCCCCATGACTCAGCGTACTCTGTGCTGTTCTCCTGAGAGGAAAAACCTGTCACTGCTGGGATTTGCTACGAACTCAAGGTGCCAGCACCATCTACAGAGGAGCTGCTAACCACCGCCCGCCCACCACCCCCAGGCCCCTCACCAGTGCTTTTGAACAAAAGATGATTAGAGGGTCCTTGCACTGGCCACGGGAAAGGTTTCAGCCCATCCCTGTGGCAGCCGTTCCCATGGGAGCTCTGGAACCAGCACCTGCTGTCTGTAAATGCCACTACACTGAGGGGGCAGAGAGAGGACTTGATTTGTGAGAAAGTTTTGATTATGGCGTTGCTGTTTGTTCTGTTCTGGTTTTGATTGTACAGATATATGTTGAAGTAAAGAACTTCTCTCCACTTTCCTGCATTTTCTGGTTAAAGTCTCTTAATTTCAAAGGGTGTGGTGGTTTTAAGGAGAGAGAGACCGTCTTCCTAGTCCAGATGGATTCCTCCCTTTCCTTGATAGACATATTTGTTTCTTTTTAAACTGAGACAGTAATAAAAAGTATTTTTATAAATACATCAATAGCAAAAGAAGGGGAAAAAGAAACCTCCGTTGTTTATTCAACCGGGAATGGAATATAGTTGAGGAAGAGGTTGAGGTACTTAACACCTTTTTGGCCTAGATTTAAACGATAAAACAGGTGGTTTTCAGGAAAACTGGCCTCCTGAGCTGGTAGGCAGGTATAAGGAGCTGAATATCCCCCCTGTAATCCAGAAGGATGAAGTTAGTGACCTGCTGAGCCACTTAGATGTTCACAAGTCTATGGGATGAGATGGGATCCATCCTAGGGTGATGAGGGAGCTGGTGGAAGAGCTTGCCAAACCACTGTCCTTCATTTATCAACAGTCCTAGTTATCCTAGATGACTGGAAATTGGCCAGTGTAACGTCCAGCCATAAGGGCCAAAAGGAGGATCAGGGGAACTATAGGCGTCCGCCTTACCTCAGTATCAGGCAAGGTTATGGAGCAGATCATTGTGAGTGGTATCACATGGCATCTACAGGATGCTGGGGAGATCAGACCCAGCCAGCACAGATTTAGAAGGGGCAGGTCCTCCCTGACCAATCTGATCTTCTTTTATGACCAGATGACCCACCTGGTGGATGAGGGGAAGGCTGTGGATGTGGTCTAGCTTTTGACCAAAGAAGGTAGACCACAAAGGCAAAGCCATCTCCCATAGTATACTCCTGGAAAAGTTGGCAGCCCATGGCTTAGACAAGTGCACTCTCTGCTTGGTTAGGAACTGGCTGGATGGTTGGGCCCAGAGAATGTTGGTGAATGGTGCTGCATCCAGCTGGCAGCTGGTCACTAGAGGTATTCCCCAGGGATCAGTGTTGGGTGTAGTCCTGTTTAATATCTTCACTGATGATTTAGATGAGAGGATCAAATTTACCATTACCAAATTTCCAGGTGACACCAACTTGGGAGGGAGTGTTGATCTGCTGGAGGGTAGGAGAGCTCTCTAGAGGAATCTGGACATGCTTGAGAGATGGGCTGAATCGAACCATATGAAGTTTAACAAAACCATGCTAAGTCCTACACTTTGTCCACAACAACCCCATGCAGCACTAGAGTCTGGGGACAGAGTGGTTGCAGAAAACCACCTAGGGGTGCAGGCTTAACATGAGCCGGCTGTGTGCCCAGGTGGCCAAGATGGTCAATGGCATTGTGGCCTGTATCAAGAACAGTGTAGACAGCAGGACCAGGGAAGTGATTTTCCCCCTCTACTTAGCACTAGTTAGACTGTGCCTTAAGTGCTATGTCCAGTTCTGGGCCCCTCAGTTCAGGAGGGATATTGAGGTGCTGGAGCATGTCCAAAGAAGCACAATGAGACTGGTGAAGGGAGTGAAGCACAAGCCTTATGGTCAGTGGCTGAGGGACATGTGGTTGTTTAGCCTGGAGAAGAGGAGGCTCAGGGAGTTTCACTCTCTACAGGTGGAAGTGGCACATAGTGCCATGATCTAGTAGACAAGGTGGTATTAGATCACAGGTTGGACTCAATGATCTTAGAGGTCTTTTTCAACCTTGCTGACTCTATGATTCTGTGCCCAAGACTGTTTTTCTGGATTTTTTTTCTGTACTCATCTGTATGTAGACAAGAGATACAGACATACTTACATATAGTTACTTTCTATATCTATCTATATATAGATCAAGTCTCAGAAGGGACGGTTATGGAGTCCTAAAATAGATGCATGGATATATAGGACAGCACAACAAAGTTACACAACCAAAACAGACCATAAATATCCCTGATCTCACAGTGGATTTGTATTGGCTAGGAAAAAAATTATTTCCTTCATAGAAGATTGTATGGGGCTAGCTTTTGCACCTGTAATGACATCATGCTCATCTAAGAGAAACTGTAGGAAGGGAAGGGATGTTCAGAGTGATGATATTTGTCTTCTGAAGTTAACGTTACATGTGATGAAGCCCTACTTTCCTGGAGATGTCTGAAGACCTGTCTGCCTTTAAGTTTTATGGAAGGGATCAGATATTTCTAACAATATTATATGCAGAGCACTGTGAAATAAAAGTAAAATAAAAAAAATAAAAAAAAAAAGGAAAGGAAAATAACAGTTATATGTGTCATCTCAATGACTATGAAAAATAGGAAGCTTCTCCACTGCTACTAATTTGTAACAGTGAAACAGTAAGAAATATTGTTGGAGATCTACTATAACTTTAACAAGACTGAGATTACTAACAGGGAAAGCCTGCAGTGTATATTATTTAGTGTATTTTAGGGTATTTGTTCTGTGTTTCTGAAGATGGATAATTTCTGTTTTATCTTTAGGAAAATAAAAACCTCAGTCTGCTGTATTATTGATTCTGGTTTGTGGGAGTTTTCTTCTTGGCCTGTTGGTTATTTGTGTGGTGGTGGTGGTTTGTTTGTTTGTTTGTTTGTTTTGTTTGTTTGTTTGTTTGTTTTTTGTTGGTTTTTTTTTTGAGTGGTGGTGTAAATTAAGCATCCTATATGCTTATACACTAAATGTCATAATTTGAAGTACAATAAATATGCAAATAAACACTTTCTATATTGAATAAAGGTTGCAATCGAAACTTCTAAAAATAATTGTAGTGTTTAAAAAATAAATAACTTTAATGTTTAATTTTTTTTCCTTCTGGTATGTATGGAGATGATACATACACATCAATTTTCCTTCTGGTATGTATGGAGATGATACATACACATCAATTATCATAAAATCTTCAATTTTTAATGCTGCTTATAAATATATACATATGCATTGTCTTTTGTCTTGATTCAAACACTATAGAAGAGCTCAGATTTCTGAAATTTTCAAAAATATTTTTGAAGCCATTTTACTTGTTGCTTATATAATAGAAGACTGTGATAGACCCTTACCTTCATTAATATTATTTATCAGTGCTGTAAATACATATAAATAAATGAGACTGAATTATATCAGAATTGAACTAATATAGTGATAAACTACCACGCCACTACTTACCTGAACATAAAGACTACAACTGTTTCATTTCTTTGATGCTGAAATCAAACATAAATTGATGAAAGATTTTAGAAGGCCCTTAGCTAAATCAACTGCATAAAAATTGTCAATTCTATTTTAGACCTCTCTTCAAAGGAAATTTTTGAAATTTTCCATATAAAAAAACCCAATATGCAATGTATGCATTGGCTGCAGTGGACACTGCAACAATGAAATAGCTTTTCATTATGAATTTATCTTATTAATTTTTCAATTTTCTGAATTACTCATGACCTTGCTCTGCTTAGTAATATTTATTCTGCTATAGAATAATTCTACATATTCTATAAAAATATATATTTAAAAAAATTTGAGTGCAAATCTGTGGGTTCTGACTTCTCTTGGAAACATAGTATAGTTTAAAATCTCAGGATTTTATGCTAAAATGCTATGTTCTAATTATCCATATGTTATATCAGAGAGTTATTCACTATCTTTCATGACTGTTGCTTAATTTTTCATTTTACTTGTTATGAATTAACACAGAAAAAGTAGATATAGCTGAATACCAAGGGAAATGTAAAATCTACAAAAGAACTAACTTAGAAACACAAATCTGTTCAATATTGAAAAGTTACAAGACCTAATTTAACAAATGCCAAAACCAGTATTAAAAGAGTATTGGTTTCCATCACTTCCATGTATTGGTTTACTGTGAGAATTGCAAATATAAACATAAATGCTGTGCTAATGATTTTAAATAAAGCTAAAATCAAAGAAGAAATCATGGGAATAACTTACACTAACCAAACAAGAAATTATAATAAATAACACCATGTCAATGCTCCAGTGCTGTAATGATTTTAAATTAGAAAAGCAACATTTACAGAACAGGTTGCTCATTTAACATTTTTAGGATCTGTCAATAAGATCACTTTTGGCATGAAACAGCCTATTTATTTTGATTAAAGGAAAATGTCTCAATGAAAATACTCCAATACCTGGAGGGGTTCTTGCCTTGTTCAGTGCCTAGAGCATTCCTGTGTATCACAGGGATTTGAGAAAGAAGCAAACAGTGCTTGAGGGGCTGAAAAAATGCCAATGTGGTATGTAGATAGATTGTCGAGGTTACTGAAGAATGTTATTTCAACAAAGGGTGGGAAGCTAGAAATCTGATTAAGTCCTTGTCTCCACTGTATTTATTTACGGAGTGCCACTTCATGGACCATTGGAGTGCTCTGTCTTACTGAAATAATTTTTTTAAGGGTCACTCATGCTGAGTAAAGCAGATATCACATAATGCTTAACACAGATTAGCTGTTTACCAGTAATTTTTATTGTGGTTTTTGTGGGTTTTGTTTATTTGTTTTTATGTTTGGGTTTTTGTTTGCTTGTTTGTTTTGGGTCTGTTTGCAGTTTTTGTTGTTTTTGTTTGGGTTTTTTGTTGTTTTGTTTTGAGTTTTTTTGGAAGGTTTTAGTTTGATTGACTGGTTAGATGCTTGTGAGCTTTTCCAGTTAAAAACAGTCATGTTGATGAACGGCTCTGCACACAAGTGTATTTTGTGTCTTTGGAGATATTTGCAGACAAAATAAATATAATTATAATTCACATCAACACTGTATTGAATTCAGCAGCACTGACCATCAGGTGCTACTCAGTAAAAATGTGTTATGTTTGCTATGCTCATTTATTTTGGCTGTTACAAAGTCTCTAACTGAGCTCGAAAGAAGGTAAGGAGTCATCTGGATGAGGAGCCTATCTCTCCAGGCACAGTGAGTGTAAAGTACTATGTTTAGTTAGTTTTATTCTAGAATTTAAAAAAAAAAATCAAACCAAACCAAAACCAAAACAAACTTATTGTATAATCTTATAACAAATAAATAGCATCAAAGAGGATACTGTAGAATCATATTACTATCATATTAAAAGTAGAATATAATGGTAAAGTTCACAGGTCATGTGCTTTTTTTTTTTTCCCTCCAGAAAATTGCAAATATACCAATCTCAAGGTCTTCTTTGTGAACAAAAGGTTTATTCTGATTTGATGTTTTGTTTGTTTTGTTTTAGTTTTCATCCACAAGCCAAACAGTTCAGAAATGTGAAATTAGCAAATATTTACTTAGTTCAGTTTAATATAGATATAATATATGTAACTTCACCAGCAGGTATAACCCAAAGAGAAAATCACAATTAAAGACAATCAGGTTATAGACTCCATCCTGAAATGGGTGACGGAAGCCCAGGAGGAAAAAAGGAACCCCTTGTCATTATGTAAGTATATGACCTATAGTTTCTTTTTACACACTAGAAACAGTTGAGTTGCAAGTAACTACTTGTATTCACACTGTTTAAAGGATAGATTAATTCAAAACTCTAACATAGGCTATAACTTATAGGTTATAACTTATATACTGTAGACAAATTCTTATTTGCTTCAACCATCTTCAATCCATGCTTGAATGTTAACTGCCCCATAAAAGGAACAAGTTGGTCTGTAGATCAAGTTAAATATTGCCTTTATTTGTACTGATGTCTTGATAGCTCATTTTTTGGATCATGGGCACACAAGCTTCCAATAAATGCTCATTTGCCATTGTAAAGCAATTATCCTAGATTACATGGAATTTGTTCCTGTCAGCAAGATCTTTCCAACAATTCACAATAAAATGTTCAGAAAGTAATTCATAAGAGTGAAATAAAGTTGATCTGCATGCTGAAAGAAGATGATATCAGTATTATTTTCCTAAGACTAAGGCACAAAAAAAAAGGCATATAATATTAGAGAGACCATCCCTAGTTAGACAGTCTTCATGAAATAGGCCAGAGTGTGAGTTTGCTCCACCAACAGTGTAAATCACCAGAAGGGCTTGACGGGTGACAGTAGCTATGCTGTGACATACTGGATACATTTGTGTGCTTTTATTTTCCTGTCACACCAAGGTACTTATGGATAAAAATGCAACTACATTGTAGCTCCTGTAGACTATTGTATTTTGCTTACACACATTTATGCAGAAACTTTTTTGTTTGTTTTTGTGAAAAAATATGTTGTGAACACGTTTGATAATCAGGTTCTGGAAATAAAAACATCTGATTTATCTGACTCATCAAATAAAAGACAATTCAAAGTTTAAACAACATCAATATCAACAATATGTTTAGTAAATTTAAGGAAAATTTAAATAATCTCTAAATATAAGGACAATATGCATTTCAGTGTCATAAACTGTATATTTAAGGGATGCATATAGTATGAATATACTCATATTATATACATAACATACAGTTCTGAATACTTTTCCATTGTAAGGATATTAAAAGAATAAATTCTTTAAACATTGATTTGTGCATGGATCGCTCATATCTGTATAATATTATTAAATACAAAGTAGCCCTGATCTGGCTAACGGTCCCACATGTCAACATTCCTAACACTTGCATGATAGGAGTTCCCATACAATTAATGTGTCCCTGTTTCCCTCAGCAGAACCCTATGCACTGTCTTACAGTTTTTTTAATACTCTCAAATGGCTTCATCTTTTGATTTTCTTCTGCTATTTCAACTTTCTAGTGCTCTCACTTTATTCAGGAATACCTACACAGTAGAAACATACCTATTTTCAGAATAAGCATTTGTATATGATATTTTTTCCACTATAGAGATATCGGAGTTGTCTAGCCCATCTGTTCTTTCTTATTTCCACTTCAATATTTGTCTTATTATTCCCACTTCACCTTCGTTCCTTACAGCTCACAATTTTTTTATAGTCCAAAATAGGCCTTGTTGCTGTTCTGTCACTTATTGTCAAAGAGATTATGCAAATGCATCTCTGGCCCTATATGAAGCTTCACTTTCTTCAAAGCAATATGACAGATGTGCTTATGGCTGGCAGCCATACCCTTAAGCCAAAGTAGTGATTGTTCCTGCCTGAACTGATTGGCCTTTTACCTGTATTGTGTTTTCACAGGTTTTTAAAAGGGAGTTGATGCCAGCCTTAAACAGGAGGGCAAATGAGCACCAGCAGCAGATGAAGATGATTCATCTATAGATTTTGATCTTTAAGAAGGCAAGAACTGGAATCAGGGAACAGGTGGCTAGAAAAGCTGATGATAAAATAGGGAAATATAGTAGAAGAAAAATATATTAATTTACCTTCAATTAAAAATTGCATTCATTTTACTTCCACTTATCTACTTCTAATGCCATATTATTGTTGGCTTATTTTTCTTTCCAGACTGTTATATTTACATTGTTATATACCATATTGCATGTATAAATGCTCAAATACATTCTCCCTTAGGGAAATTGTTTCTCAATATAGCAAATTTATTTAATACATAAAGCATCAAAAATTTATAGTGGTGACTCAGCATAATTCCTTTCTTTAATTTGAGCCATCTTGGTGTTCCTCCAGCTATCTTTGATTTTTACAAAGATTCTATAACCCAGTTGTCTAAGTTTAGAGGAAAATAAGAAAGTTGTTGGACTAGAAACAAAAGAAGGAGACAGACCCCCTTTGGACTCAAACAAAAATTTATAAGGTATGATAATAGCAAAGATAAAGGTTCTTAGCCACAATATATATCTGTATATATATATCTATATATCTGTATATATATCTATTCAAGAGAAAACAAAGGAAGTAGAACTAAACAACCAGTTTGTGGGACAATTCCCTTTTGAAACTCCCCCCACCTCAGTCTCTGCTCCCGTTGGGCGCAGTAATATTTATGGACAGCAGGTGGTGATGTTGCTCCTCATTTGGTGCTGAGCTGACCACTCCCTCACCCAACCCCGGGGGGGGTGGGTTGAAAAAGTTTTTGTGTGTCCGAGATAGTCACTGTAGAGTCGNAGGAAAATAAGAAAGTTGTTGGACTAGAAACAAAAGAAGGAGACAGACCCCCTTTGGACTCAAACAAAAATTTATAAGGTATGATAATAGCAAAGATAAAGGTTCTTAGCCACAATATATATCTGTATATATATATCTATATATCTGTATATATATCTATTCAAGAGAAAACAAAGGAAGTAGAACTAAACAACCAGTTTGTGGGACAATTCCCTTTTGAAACTCCCCCCACCTCAGTCTCTGCTCCCGTTGGGCGCAGTAATATTTATGGACAGCAGGTGGTGATGTTGCTCCTCATTTGGTGCTGAGCTGACCACTCCCTCACCCAACCCCGGGGGGGGTGGGTTGAAAAAGTTTTTGTGTGTCCGAGATAGTCACTGTAGAGTCGGTGCAAAGGCATAGCACAGAGAAGGAAATAGATGGGATCCTTTTTCCCTGGTCAAAGACTCTTGGTCCATGGCTAGGGGAAGGATGTTGCTCGGAACTGGTAGCCCCTCATGTCCGGACCGGCAGCCGCTGGTCCTCTCAGGAAGCCTGACGCAAAAGGCCCCCTATTTAGCAAGTCTCTCTCTCTCTCCCTCTCTCTCCCTCTGAAGCACTCGGAAATCCGAGAATCCAGGTACTGGGAAACGGGAGGAAAAAAAGGAAGGAGACCAAAACTGGTAGGGCAAAGGTTTCCCCCAGAGCTGCCTCTCTCCCTTTCCTCTGCAAGCTGAAAACCCAAAAGTGTTCCCTTCCCCTACCCCAACCCAGTGATTTACCATTGCTAAGCAACCCCCTTTCAGCCATGATCCACCCTTTGATACCTGCAGTGGGGAAAATGAGGGCCATTAGCCCCTTGTTTGTTGGTAGGGAAAAGGAAAATTCCACCTCCTCCTAAAAGAAAATTATAACACCAGTGGGCACCATTTTGTGGCTAGGTGTGTTTATACACTTTGGTCTTTCACCACTGCTAATTTAAGACACTTTCTACTAGGATCTGCTACCAGGTTCTGCACAGACCTTTGCATATGACATAAGAATATCTTGCATCTATCTTATGGTCAGCTAAAATCTATCTATCTTACTCTTATTTCCTGTCCATCTTAGTCAATTTTAAGTCTTCCTTCTATTTGTTAGCATGTTCTCTGTTTTCAACACCTTGTCTGGCCTTCAGAGGAGCTGATACTGCACTGCATCTCCATTCTACATGTGCACTAACACTGTAGAGTGAAAAGCCCCATAGTGAGTGAATCTCAGGATTTCTTATTGTAGTGTTTGTTTTAGTTTTAATATTTGTATAGCTCAGGAAGAAAGAAGTTCTGCTTAAACACACACTGTAGCTCTGCTCATGATTTCTTGGTTTTCAAGTAAGTTTGTTTATAATTTTTCTGTATGAAATGATTCTGACTATCCAGAACAAAAAAAAAAAACAAAAAAAAAAAAATCAAACCTCCATAATCTGAGTGTTAAAATTATTGGTTTTCATTTTATTTCAATGGGTCAGGTAAGTCCAGAGTAGATTAATTTGTGCAGGCAATACCTCTTGCATTAGATCTACTTGTGAATGCAAGAGCCCACATAAGGCAAAAGAAATCAAATTATAGAATGACAAGAAAGAAGATTCTCTACCTTAAAATAGGCTGCCAAGGGACAAAGCTGTTTAAAACACACAAGAGAAGTTAGAGGCAAGAATTTTTTATTTTTTATTTTTTTTTAATAATAGAAATGGAACTGAGCTCATAACTGAAAATAATTTTTTTTTCTATAAAATTTTAACTGGAACGACTTGGTTTAGATCACATACCTCATTTCTGGCATAGCTAAACCCAGATTTCCTGAGAAACTTCAGTATGAGAATTCCTCTAATTTAAAAATAACCCAATTTATCTTCTGAAAATCCAGCTACTAAGAAACCACTTCTTATTGTCCTTCTGAAAATCTGGCTGAAGATCTTACTTGTTCTGTTTTGCATTTATATATTTCACAGATGAGTGCAAAATCCTGTTCCTTAGCCTATATAATACATTGCATTTCTTTCTAGGCAGTGGCCTCTGCCAGTGAGTATTATCAGTCCTGAGCTCACTACCACATTTCACAATGGTGGACTGAACTTTGTGAGCCATTTTCAGCTCATAAACTTCTCTCCACATCTTTTCCATGTGTTAATTCTGTTACTCTATATTTGACACAACTGTGGAAATTTGAAGGCAGCTTTTTTTGTGGACATATTGAAAGTGTCATCCTATTGAAAATCATCTATAAAGTAGGCAAATCAAAGTAATTTAAACACAGGAAAAAAAAGAAACATTTTCTACCTGACATCAGGTCTTTGATATCCTCATCTTGCTTATTTAATGAAAGAGCAAGATATGATGTATATCTGGACACTGTACATTAATAATTGCAATCTAAAATTGCTTATACATTAGGAAAAAAAAAAGACACAAAATAAATTCTCCTTTACCTCTTTATGGTTGTTGAGGAAATAAGAGAGAGATAGAAGCAATTGGGTTTCAAACTCTGCCTGTAAAGAAGATTTATTGTTTTGTGTTCTTTTTCTTGTGTTTTCTTATTTTTATTTATTATTTTTAAAGAGAAATTTAAAAAACAAGTTGAAGAACCATATGTCATCCTTTCTTGTGATATAGGAGATTTATATTACAAAACCCCCAGCTAAATAATCTCAACTAGTTTTCCATTCTTTCTTTATAATCGCTGAAGAGAAAGGTAGCTCAGCAAGGCCAAGTTTTTCCTAAATATTTTGTCCTTAGTGTTTATTAGCAGCAGAAGCTGATAGCAACCTAGATTTCCACTGCAAGTTATGATTGTGTGCTTTTTGCATCCCATCTCCTTGCCAGCCCTTTTTTCACTCTCTTCTGGGTTTTGGATAAAACCCTGATTGACTTGTAGGGTGAATTGAACAACTTGGTGATGACATTGCACACATTTATTTCACCTCCCTACCTTTGTGCTTACACTGGGCTGTGGATCACTATTAAGAAAGCAGAAGAAAACACGACAGAGGCCAGGAGGAGAATGGAAAAGAAATCACTACCAGAAACAGCCTGATCTTAAATAAACTCAACGAACAAAATCAGTTCGTTGATAATTATGCCATAAAATTTTAAGCCAGCATGACTGAGGTCTTCTGCCAAAAAATGGGCAGTCTTCTCCTTACCTCTGGTTCCAGAATCAATTATTACTGCTCCAGAGAAGGGGCTCAGCTTAAAGCAAAGCCAGCAGAACAGGAGTTAGTTTTCAAGCTACTTGGTCATGTTGGCACCTTAACCCTTATTCTAGCAGAGGAAAGAAAAACCCACAAGGAAACATGGGAAGAGATAGATGAATCTCTTTGAGTAGCAGCTTGTTAATAAGTTCAACTCAAGTGATAGTGAAACTTAGCCTGAAGTGTCTCTGCTGGAGTCAAATGAAGTATGATCCAGAAAAGATTACCATTAACCTTTTCCAGAAGAGAGCAACTATACAACTTGTTTAGGTTAGATACGTAACTGTTAGTGTTAAGATGAATTTCAGCCCTTAGTTATTTCCTAATTCAGTGTCACAGGTATAACTATCGAAGGTTGCAAATGTTTATCTAGTTCACCATATTATTAGCAATTGAAGATCCAAATGGGATTATTCATACCCTTCAGTAAATATGGGCAGAAATTCTGACAGGGCTGCATCCTCTGAGATTGATTTGTTAGGGATTTTCTTTTTTAAATAGTATATAAGTTCTAATCTTCTTAGAGGGGATATTATGGATTCTGCAATATTCCCAGTGGAATTCACTGGTTCCTTTGCATAAACTAAGTGACCCAGCTGCAATGAGCAACTGAAATATTGTAGCTTAATCAATTATTTGGATAGGATCTTATGACCTTGCGCTTTTGTCTCTGTCTTTCAGGAATGTATTAAATCTGCTCTTACACAGGCAGTTTAATATCAGCCAGCACAAGTCTTGTTTTTCCTTTTGCTTTGCTTTATTTGTTCTAAAACTTCTATAGAATATTGCAGATGTCATGTTTTCTTGGACCAAAATCTAAATCCTAAATCTAAATAAAGATGAATGTGAAATAATTCAGTGATATCAGAAAACTATTCAGACTTGGAAATTATAAAAAATAATATTGAGGCACAGTTAATTTTTATGGAATGTACTCTATTAGGTTACTATACAGTATTTTACTTAGGAAACTTGAGTTTCATTCAAGTTGGAACTGGTCTGAAGCTGTATTTTTTCATTCCATAAGAGGAGCTATTGTATGCTCACCATATTGTAGAAAATGCAAACTATACAGATGCAACAGCAGTAGGATAGATCTTTGCCCATGCTATCTGATATAAGAGCTTTTTCTAAATGCATTGACTACAGTAAAAATGGGATTGCAGACTAAGCAATTAATATTCATGACAATGTTTTGGATTTTTAAGACTACAGTAGATTAATATTTTTTTACTAGGCTTATGTAGCTGGGAAAAATAATACTTATACCTTTGGAAAAAAGCTTTGAACAAGTTAGTAATTTTTTTAATTTCAGTTTTTCATAAGAAAATTTTTTAAAGTCTTGAGAACATGGTGGATTTACATAAGTGGCAGCAAAGCCTGCACCTAGACACTTTCTCCTTCCTCACAGAGGAATGGAGGAGAGAATCAGAACGGCAAAAGCAAGAAAACTTGTGGGGTAAGATAAAGATCAAGTGAAAATGTGAGAAACAAGTTTAATATAAACTGTTTCAGTTTGTCATTGATAAAACAATTCTGGTGAATTTTGGAACCTATTAGAAACATCAGTGTATCTATTTCTTATAACATTTCATACATTTCCTTTGTGAGGGCAGGTTTGGCATTGGAACAACTGCCCAGAGAGGTGATAGACTCACCATCCCTGAAGGGTTCAAAAAGCATGTGGCAGTGGCACTTGAGGACATGGTTTAGTGGTGAACATGGTGGATTAACACAGTGCTGGGTTAATACAGTGCTAGCTTAACAGTTGGACTCGATGATCCAAGAAGCCCTTTACAACCTCTATGAGTCTGTAAGTGGTATGAATGGAATCATTCACCACCACAAGATCAATGCCCAGCCAGTGTCCAACCAAGAAGTATTTCAGAACTATTCTCCTCCTGGTTTAATTGCTGAGCATGATGCTATATGGTATGCAATAGCCCTTTGGTCAGGTGAGGTCAGCTCTTCCAGCTGGGTTCAGCCCCGTCCCCTTTGCTCATCCCCAGCCTCCTCTCTGGCACAGCAGAGTGAAAAACAAAGACCTTGAAGTTGTGCAAGCACTGTTTGTCAGTAGCTAAACCATTAGTTTTTATGTTAGCTGAATACTGTTTTATGGATATGCATAAAGCTTTGTGCAATATGCTTCAAAAGCAACAAAAGGGCAAGTCAGGGAAAAGTTTACTGCTGCTTGCAGCTGGGCTTTGAATTTGAAAATCTTGTTCCTCTGCATTTCACCCTCTGGCTCATCCAGAAACACTCCATCCCATCGCTGTGAAGAAGGTCATTTAGTGCTGTCACCACAAATAACTTCAGTTTCATAAGCATTGGTGATGATCTCCTTCTTATTTTGTTATCTTGAAACATGTTCAATATCTCTGGTTACAGATGAAATAATTAAAATTTTAAAAAAAATGAAAAAAAAAGGTGCCTCTTGTGGAAGCACAGGTTTTCAAACTTTAGCCTTGACAACTGGATGTATCATTGGGAATGAGATGAACAATGCTTCCAGCCCCTGTGAATAGGTAACAGCATTCTGTTCCTTCTGCTAAACTCAGAAATTATACATATTCTGATAACTGAACCATTTTACTCATTTCATATGGTATTTGAACACCCAGAAGTAAACAAATTGCAATACTTGCTACAGTCATGATTTACTATTGTTTTGGCTGAGAAAGTGTAATTAAAAAGAGTAATCTAGTTTGCTCTCTGTTTCCTTAAATTAACATCTTTTTGCTATGAGTTTCTATATAGATTTTATTAGCTTATCTGCTGAGGTAATTACTCTTCTTAGCTGTCTTTTACATAATAAATCCTGAAGCTGGATGGCATGCATCAAGATGATTTGCACTGGAGAGGAAAATGAGCAGAGTACACAGGTGGAGGGCAAGTATAACTGATTCAGAAAAATAGACTGAAAAATAAACTTACCTCAATGCATTTTATATATCATATGTGACACACTGTCCCTTCTTATCTTCAGATCAATGTGTTCTGCAACACTAGTGTGTGAGACTCATTAGATTGCTAGATTTCTTACGGCCTGCTTTGTGTTGTGACAGTAGGAAGTCATAACAATTTGGGATTCTGAAGCGAGACCTCAGGATGGTAAGATGCTAAGCCATCTTTCTGTCTGCTCTTTTGTTTTGGACTTACCTTGTGCCAAGTAAAAGCCTGATCAGAAAAATCTCTGTGCGCTCAGAATTGGATTAAAGATTTATCTCTTAACATTTTTTTCTTCCTTCCAGGAAGAGTTCAGTATGGGTGGGCAGGGATTGAAGAAGAAAATAATGAGATGAAACAGGCAGTGACAGGAGAACGAAAAAGATTAAAAGATAATTTTAACAAACATTTCAATTTCATTTATAAGGAATAGTGAGGGATATGCTATTCTTTGTGTAGGAGTACAGGTAATTTTAACTATGTGGGATATCACAATGGTGGGTATATCTTTTACTGTTACATGGGTTGCATCAAAATGCATATGCTATTTTTTTGGTAGAAGTTTATATTTCTCTCACATCAAAGTGAAGAGATTCCCTTTGTATTTTCTTTTATTTTTATCCCAGAATGAAACTGCATTAAACTATCTAATTCCTTTTGATTTTCTGAAGTGTATTTTGAACTTCTGCTTCAAATTGCGTTCTGATTTCACAAAATGATTGCTGGTTAAGTTTCTTTCTTCATTATTTCTACTAAACTTGCAAGATTGCTGGGGATTTGGCCCAGGGAAAAATATGCACTTCCACTATGTAATTTGGATAGTTTCAGAGACACATCTCAGCAAAGTCAATAGCTCAAGAGGGACCACACTTTGATACACATAATCATTTTACAGTTCCACTTAATTTTTTAAGGAGTCCAGTAGAAATGAACAGACATGAATTTTGATGCTATTTTCTTTATGTGCAGAATAATGTGCTGAATAATGTGCTGAGATTTTTTCTGTCACTTTTCTATGCCTAGCTCCCAGAATAAGGTAGCTCAGTGTTTTGTGGTCATCTGTTTGAGTGGAAATTAAATACATTATTTTTTTAATCCTGCTCTTCACTGATCTGGAAAGCAACAAGTTGCTGTCATTTCAATACTTTATGCATATTAAAGTTGGTATTATGGTCTAAACCAACGTTCAGTTTTCTAGATCAAACAATTTGAGTTTCTTTAATCTTTTTTTTTTTCTTTTTAAATAAGAAGATAAAATTTATCAACTTTTAACAATAGCATCTGAGTATCTTATGAGTTTTTGAAGTTTCTTTAATTGTTTAAATTTTTGTTTAAAAGGGTTTGAAAACAAAATGAGACTACTAAAATATATAGCTTCCACATATCTTAGAAGTGCAATTCAGTGTACCTGTTTTCTTTGTCATATAAGATGCAAAAATAGCTTCATAGAACAAGGGACATTCTTTAAAAAAAATCTTACAGATGTTACAGAAAACATGCAGGTTAGATTTGTTAAGGAAACAGGAAATATTCAGATCAATATTCAATTTACTTTTTTTTTTTTTTCCCCAACCACTTTCTTAATATGCTTCAAAATGAGATTTGCTATTTTGATTAACCTCAAGTTTTTATTCAGCCTCATCTTGACCTATTCATTTCTCCATTCTACATTTACAAATAGGATTTCTTTTTAATGTAGTATTACTCTTACTTTTATATTGAATTTACTCTTATCATTTTCAGCCCATTACCCCAATGGGTCAGGTTAATTTTAAATTCTAATCCCATTCTTCACGTATTTTATAATCCTGCCAGGGTTGGTGAAGGCCTGCATATTTAAGTGGGCTTTTCTGTTTCAACATACAAGATATTAAAGTAAATAAGAAATATTTTTTTCCTAAAACTAGTTAATTGGATATGCAGTGTAGTACCATGAACACACTGCTATTTGAGTAAATTTTGTTCAAAATTAGAACAAGTATATCTGTAAAAGAAGTAATCAACACTGGAGAAGCTGCATTCATGAGAAAGCCATTGAATGGCAATGCATCACCTTAGTTCTCTGTAACAGAGCACTGCATCGTGGAGTAAAGGTATGCCCTGGAAGACCTCACTTGAAATAATTTTTCAGCTTAAAAATATAGATGGTCTTTAAGGAGCTTTTTCAGTATTTATTTATTTATTTATTTATTTATTTTCAACTGATTATGTGTTATGGCCCAGTTATTAAAATTATTAGAGAGATACCTCTGCCCAAATTAAGGTGCAAACGAGACTATATGCCAAAGTCAATAGTATGGATTTTTAGTTAAGAGTAAATGTGGGGTAGAGAGAGATAGAAAGAAATAGGAAAAACCAACGTTTACCCTACAATAGAGTTCCTAGTAAGAAGTCAACAGAAAAAAAAATCAAATCCTACAGTCACTGCCAGGTTGAAAATGAAACATGCTGCCATTTTATCAGGAACTGCCCAATCGTGCAGGATGCTAAGATCAAAAGGCATAATAACATCTGGGAATGTTATCTAAAGAAGCCAAAAAGAAAGATTAGGTAGTGTTTCAACAACCAAACATATGAGATGAAAACAATGAGCTGTACAAACCAGACCTTATATTTGTCAAGGACAATCAGGCATGCATGATGGATGTGACAGTGAGGTAAGTGAGGTAAGAATACAATTCATATTGGATTGTATTACACAATCCATGGAAGTGGCTGCAACAGAGAAAGTGAAGAAATCTCAACATCTTCCTAAAGAGGTGCAGGACTCAACAAATGCAGAAAAAGTTGTAATTTTGGGCTTTCCACTTGAATGTTGGAGAAATGGTACAATAAAAACTGTGATCTGTTGAGTGCTCAGGTCACTCCAAATCGAGGCAGAAGACAGCCTGGGCCTTGGCCTCCAGAGCATTCCTCACTTTTGTTGACATTGTACATATGTTTGCTAGCAAAACTTATAACAACAGTACAACTTAGTTCATAATAGAGTTAAGTGATAAATAGGGATGCAGGGCTGTCACAAGCCCGCGAGATCAGGGCTGATGGTACATAGGGACAAAGAGTGGAACTTACATCCTGATGTGTCTTTATCAACAGTTTTGGGACAAAATTCTACTGATTTGGACCAAGGTGGACAAACCACCTTTACTTAACCCAAAAAAGGAACATGTATGTATTTTATGTGTTTGATAAATAGAAGAAATATCACTACTCACTGGATTCTGGTAGCATCCTGTTGATGCTTTCTTGTAGTCTTCTTAGTGGTGAGAGTCCCAGCCTTGTTGAAGTAATGGTTGGAGTATGGATCCATCAAGGGCAGCTTAGAGTGGTGAGGGAAAAAGCCTGTGTGGTTAGGGAAGTCCATGAGGGTTTCATTATGCTTAAGTTAGGTGGGAGCACTCCCAGTACCTCTCCTGGAGTGGGAAGTTTTACAATGAATGATGTAGTACTGGATCACAGGATATTTCATAAGTCTTTGACAACTTCTAAGATATTACAACTTCCTGTTGTGTCAGCCCATGAAGTCCCATGACTCATCAGCAGAGACGAATAGCTTGAGGCTTCATGGGAATGTCTGGTACCTCCCCAGGAGCGAGTTATCACAGCTGACTCATTTATTGAAGGACAAAGAAACACTACCCCATCTTGCAGGATTTGCCTCTCTCCTTATCTTGCCCAACACTCAGTTTGTAGCCTGAGGTGTCTGGTGTAGCTTCCCTCAGCACATGGGCAATTGCTTTGCACATCATCAGAATCTTTATTGTTTGAGGCATTAGCATTCCATTTTTTCACACTTATGCTACATTCCTCTCCTGCAATAATTGGCCAAAAGTGCCACCTTCATTTTATCTCAAGTTCCTGTCATGGTCCAAAATAGTAGGCATATTAGGAAAGGGGTGGGCTTTGGTTAGCAGTTGCCTCTTTGCAGTTTGCTACAGTGGACAAAAGTATTTTGGTGATCTTAACAATGTTTGAGCCATTAACCATTTCAGTCTCTCACACCACACATCCATGTTACAATTTTGACATGTAGAACACATTTCTCTGCTTTGCTTACAAGATTCTGTCAACAGCTTTTGGCAAATAAAGATTGCTGTGCATTTCTATCAATTCTAGCCCATCTTTCTCACTTTTCAAAAAAAATAGAATTAAGATAGCTCTACATAGTTTGCTGTTGACCAATCTGTAATTTCTGATTCACATTTCACTACTGTATTCTTTGTACTTACACATTGTTTAATAATTAGCTATCAGCATCTCTCTATGTGTGATTTTTCTGTTCTTTAGCATAGATTTTCACGCCTTCTTCTTTTCCCTTTTGCTGGAAGCTGGTTTAACTGAGCAGTATCATTCCTTAGGTCTCTCACACCTAAATCAAACCTCCCCACTTTGCAAAATTAATAAGTAGTAGTTAAGAGATAAGGATGAGAAGTCCTTGCTCTAGTATCAATTTCTTCAAGCCCTGCAGTCTTAAATATTTCTAGCATTAACTAAATGCTCTTTAAACTGGTCACCCTCCAATCTTGCTTATGCCCATTTCTACATGTTGTTAATTTCAGTTGTGTTGAGCCTCTGGCTGCAATCAACCTTTTTGATGAAGTCTCAGAGAAAAAAATGGGAAGGAGGACACTTCAGCCTCCTATGTATGATGCGTTTATATCTGCTACAAGTCAGTGTTAGGTTTAGGACACAACAGAAAGATTCACTATGCCTCATAGCACTCTGTGAGGCACTAGTCAATACTAAGTAAGGATATAGCTATGCTACTCTTGAAGCTGGAAATTAAATTAGCTCAAGTTCTATGAGAATCTTTACAGTGACTTCAGAGGAGTTTGGAACAAGACTTTAGGACGCGGTACTAGACTAATCTTTAAGTACAAAATTTATGTCAAAATTACAGCTTTCAACCTTAGATGCATCAATTATTGCTGATTTCAAGATTTTCCATGGTTGAGTTTACTGAACCTCCAATGAAGCTTTCTTTACCACCTCCTCTCCTCTATACATGTATCTTCTTCCAACCTGAAACAAGGCACTGTAGGAAACAACAACAACAGGAACAGCAACCAAACTTGAAGTCTCAAGACTGCACCAGATCCTCAGGCTTTTCTGAATGAAGGCCAGACAAGGCAGACAGTTATTTCATGAGGCAACATGATGGTAGCCATTCCAAATCAGATAAATAATGATGTAGGGATAATGCTATTTCTGCAAAGTGTCTCATCCTAATCCCATCAGCAGAGGTCTCAAAGAAGCAGCAACAGCATAACTCTGATTGGGTTGTGGGAGGATGGATAAGTGGATATGTCTGGATGCTAAGATAAGGAATACTGATCAGACTGTTTTTCCTAACTTTTCCATAACATCCTTTAAACTAAATAAAATTATCCCAAGATCAGGAGCAAGGACCAGACCAGGTAGCCAATCAGTCCACACGAATCCATAATCTGGTTACTATGGTCTTTTGATGGCTAATGGGGCCTAGGATTTTATTTGAAAAGAGAAAGAATGAACTTATACTAGGTAGGTAGTGCAGATTTAACGAATGGCTTCATATATATACTGCAGGAAGGAAGACTCTTTTCTGTCTTGATGGGAAAGATTGCTCTCTTAATTTTGAAAGAACACAGGAATTTTGAAAGAATCCAGGAACACAGAGTTTTCATATGAAATCAGAAAACTTTGTGTATAGGTAGCCCACACATTCCTTAAGGAAACTGAAGTATTAGGAAATCATGTATCGCTAGAGAACATTCTTGTGTACAGAGCTCAGCTCTCTATACTGTTAATTGCTAGAATGATCTAGGATAAGCTTTTGGGGCAAATAAATGCTTACTCGCCTAAAGAATATCTGTACATACTTCATGTGTGAGTTCAGTGAGCATTTCTAATAAGTATTTCAGATGTAGCCACTGTGTTTGAAGGACAGAGGAATGCAATAGTATGGATAAAGGTTTTACTTTGCTGATTTGTGTTAGTGTTGGGAATATTTATGGGCATTGTTTCTTCCAGTAATACAGGTGTGATCCTACAGCTCCTTTAATGAAGACACAAAGCTTTCTCCAGCATCTCATCTCAAAACTTTGTTTTAGCTCATCTAACCACTTATTTGTTCTCTGTAGTCTTATTACCTTCCGGGAAAATCTAAACTCTTCAATTTTTTAAGTAAGCATCCTAGTGTTAACTTTTTTACCTCAACTGACCTGTTCGTGTCAGAATGAGAAAAAAAAAGTCATCGAACATATCTGTCTTTTCCATGCAAATTATTGATATTAAACCTCTATTGCTGAATAGCTGAATCCTCTTTACTAGTTTTCGTATACAATAGGAATTAAAATAAAGAAACCTGAATTTCCATGTTTGGTAGACTGTTAGGCTACTGTTGAATAGAATTCTCTTGTAATGAACAAGACTATAGAAAAAACATGTCTGTGAATGCAAGTGTTATGAATCTTTGGGTAAAAATAAGTGTGTTTTTTGTTTTGTTTTGGGTTTGTTTTGGGTTTTTTTTGTCGTTTGTTGGTTTGTTTGGTTTTTTGGTTTGGTTTGGTTTTTGTTTGGGTTTTGTTTGGGTTTTTGTTTGGTTTTTTTTTGTTTTGTTTTGTTTATTTTTGTTTGTTTTGTTTTTAAAGAAAAACAACAAAAAACCAAACCAACAAACAAACACAGAACCAAAAACAAAACCCAGAAGAAAATAAAAATATTCTTGTTTCGCAATTTCCAAAAAACAAATATTAGGCTGCTTTGTGAGGAAGAGGCAAAAAACTAGAAGAAGAAAAATCTCCTTTCAGCAAGACTATGAAGGATTCCAAGGAACAGATTAATCCCAGATTCTTTCCAAGTTTCTTTTTCCTTCCCTTCCTATCCTTTCTCCTTACAGTTGATTTTCAACATAACACTTTGGCTGCTGTTTTTACTGTAGCTTCAGAGCTGAACAAAACAAAACAGTTTCCTTTATAATTATCATAACACATACTATTTAACAGACAGTTGCTATGCCAAGTACCTGACACAATATTGTAGGGGATATTTTACCCTTGTATTTGTTATTATGGAGCATTACTTGTCTCTACTAGGTTTTATTTCTGTCTCTTTTTCATTAAAATTATAATAACTATTTTTAATAACATTATATTTTACTTTGTTTCAATTATTAAACTAGTCTTATCTCAACCCATGAGGTTTACTTTTTTCCTGAGTCTTCTCATCCTACTGGAGGGAAGGCCAGGTAAAGTGAATACTGTGGTGCTTAGTGGCTGTCTGGGGCAGCGTATCACCACAACAGTTATACATAGAGAAAAGAAGTTGTTCAAAAACCAGAAACTGTGCTTAAGACCCCAGTCTTTTAACAATATCTTTGCAGATACACTTCTGTGTGCACCTGCATTTCTAATGAGTACTGGATGATTCTTAAGGCTTTTTTTTGGTTAAATATATATGCAAAACTCATTTCAGAACAGAGATGTTTGTATGCAAGATCATACAATATTTTAAAAATAATTTGTCCTTTCTATCCTTTGTGGGGAAAAAAAAACAAAACAAAACAAAACGAAAATGATTGATAACTTTGATTTAGAAAAAGTGATAGCATGCATGCTGCAAAGATAAGTTATCTGCATGTATCCCCAGTAGGAAATTTTCTGAGTATGGAAACCTAAAGTTTTTTTTTCACTTTCTCAGCTGGAAAGGTAATGCATTGATGAGACTATATGAGAAAGCTGACAGTTCTTGCTGTTCCCATTCTGTAGCTAAATAGAAACCTCTATTCATTACTTTGTTTCTAGAATGCTATATACATCAAGAATTAATAAAAAAATAAAGAAAAAAATTAACAAATACACTTGCCTAGAATGTGCATTAAGGCAACCACTTCATGAAAGCAAACTGATGTATTAGAACCACACCACCTCCTGTTTCCAACTCCCTCTCCCAGTGTGCAGACACAGCACACTCTGTTTTGCAAAAACAAAAGCCTTGTTTTTAGAACTGACAGAGTATTTTCCTTTCACAAGGCATGGAAACACATAGAGCAATGATTTCGGCTGGAAGGTTCATTTGCTCAGGAATACCTGGTCAGTCCAACAAGTTTGATTTCAGGATCCCTAAAACATTGTTTCTGAATGAGTGTCAAACCCTAAGCTCAAATATTTCTTACCAAGACTAATTACAATTCACCCCCGCAACTCAGTCTTTTCCTGGTCTATTAGCTTAACTTTTAAGCTATATTCCTAATATTTAATCCAAAATTCTCTTCTGTAACTGGAGTCCATTACTTCTGTTTCTGTTCTGACTGTCTAAGGGAAGCAATTGGTCCCTGTCTTCCTTAAACTGTAGCTTTTTGGATTCAAGGACAAAAGTATGCCTTTTCAGTTTTTGTCTATAGAATGAACATGCACAGTTCACTTGACCTTTTCTCAAATGCCTTTTTTTCCCCAAACCCTATATTATTTCTTTGTGTCTCCTCTGACCTCCCTCCAATTATTTGTATACTTTTTTTAAAGCTACTGCCCAGAACTGTGTATAGAGTTCCAGCTCATTCCAGACTAGCATGGATTACAACATAACCATTTCTTCCCTTTTATTTTTATGTGATATTTCTTTTTTGAGAGGACTTGAAAAGGGTAGGGGAAAAGTGATGCCAGTTCTTTAACCTCTACCTTTTAGAGAAATATGGAGAAGACAATATTCATGTGTATTGTCCTGACATGCCCAGGTATTGATAGTGGAGGGCTGCAGGGGTTGGCCTCTGTGAGAAGAGATCATGGCTGCCCTGTGCTAGACACAGGTTGTTCCAGGAGCAGGAGACACTCCAAGTTTCAGACCAGATATTCCTTACAGCTCGTGGAAAAGGCCACAGTGGAGGAATGGAAAGGACTAAGAGGAAGCAGAAGCAAAAGAAAGCTCTTGTGTACTGACTGTAATCTCCCACCACTTCATCCTACTGTATCATTTGGGATGTTGAGAGGAGTCTGAAGCAAAGGAATTAAGTTAAGCCTTGGAAAGAAAAGAAGGAATTATATTATTTTATTGTTTGAATTATAGTTTCCCCACTACTTGAAACAGTAATTAAATATTTATTTTATTTGGCAAATTAATTTTCCTCAAGCCAAGATTTTTCTGCTCACAATGGTAATTGATAAGCTATCTATCTCCCTGTCTTTATCTTGACCCACAGCCTTCTTTGCAACTGTTCTTCCTATTTGTCCTCCCCATGTCCTTGGGGGCGTGGGGGAGCAAATGACCAACTAGATGGGCATTTATCTTTTTGCCAAGCCTGACCCAGCACATTATTGTAGATATTCTTTATGTGAAATCATGTATATTTTTTTCTGTGCTTTCCATGTCTGTATTCTTCCAAATGAAAAACAATTATCATAAACCCAACAAAATATTAATAATGCACAGACACACAAAGAATTGTTTAACTGACAGCTCATAAAAGTATCTCATTTATTAAAAAAATAAGAAAAATAATAAAATCAAACCATTAAATAGGAATCATCACTTTATACAGTGAGAAAAAACCACCATTACACTGTGACTATAACTCCTATTTTGACAGCTACTTGAATCTGTCAGTATAACTAAAGAAGAAATTGCCTGTCCATGTGTCTACATCAGTAATTGATTTTGGATCAGAGACATACTTATACAGTAAATCTGCTGATCATATCCACCTTCTCTTCTTAGGTTTTCATTCTGGAGAATGCAGATTTAATCCATTCAGATAAAAATACTCTCAAAACAGTGGGGATGTGGGGACCTGGTTTAGGTGTGAACAGTGTGCTGGGTTAAGGGTTGGACTCAATGGTCTTAGAGGTCTTCTTCTCCAGCATCTCTGATTCTATGAACTGGAGCTCAGTGTGCACGTACTCCAGGATGATATTCAATCCTGGAGATTACACAAGAGTAATTTGAAGCAAAGGATCCAAACTGTATATAGTGCAGTTATTGGGTACTCAGCATTATTCTCTTTTTCTCCCAAGATATCTGTTCTTGTTATGCTTTACTACTTACTGATATCCATACAACTCTTACTAAAAGAAAATTTTGGTTCTCCCCTTCCCTTGGCAGTTCAGTCCAAAGAGAGGCAAAGAGCTTTATTCAGAAGACATACTGATGATCCTTCAAAATAAATGTCCAAAATGGAGAACAAAATTACTTCCTCAGAATAGTAATTAGTAAATTATTGGGTGTTGATGTATTATCCTTATATCCCCTCTGTATTGCTGAGTCTGTAAATCCAATTAATAGAGAGAAATGTATGGTGGTTTTGACAAAACACTGATATTTCACATTGCTTTGCTTGTGTCAGGAAATGTTACCTGCTATGCTGCTAGGAGTTGATTCTCCAAGATCTAAGACACCAAAGAAGGTTCCCAAGTAGACCTCCATCATTACCTTTGCTATTACTTATATATGTAAAACTGATCACAAGGTGACCTGTAGAAATTACCTATAATGTGCAATAGGAAGCATCATTTGCACATTTTTACTTAAGTGAATTAAATGCGATACTATACATATTTTACTTATACCTCTGCTTATTCAATTCAATTTAGTTGTTAAGATCCTTTTCAACATTGTCACTCATGTTATATTGTTGCTCAAATTCCACTCAAATTTTCTTGTGTATCGTATATACTAACAATCCCTGACATTCTGCTTAACATCAGAGATGAGAATAAAGGAGATGATTTGTACACGTAGTAGATCTAGTTTTGAGGAGGTAACAAAGCTTGCTTCCATTTTATTCTGATCAGGACTTCTGAGAGAGTCAGAAAGTGTTGAGAGGGTTGCCCCAGGAGTAGGGTATGTCATGGTTCTTCTTTTGGCCTGTGTAATATTCCCACTTAGGGGAATATTAACATGCTCAATTCTTTGTACAACATTTCTCTTTGTCAGCACCTTGCTTTGAGACTTCTGTCTTTATCCTCAAAAAATGACATTTGGCATATGACTACAGTGGCTTGGGGATTGGATGGCTTCATCTTCTGTTTGTCATTCAGTAACAGGTTCGTGTTGAATCCTCCACATGCCTGAAGATAATACTGAAGTGGAAAAATTCTTTTTGACATTGTAACTCCCTTGTAAAATTTTATATCTAATACTCACTGGTCCATGTTTTTCCTATTTTGATATTCAACATTTAAGTGATTTTTTAATTCCATGTGACCACTAATCCTAAACATAAATATCTGGTTGTTGACCAGATATTACTTTCATTTCTCCACAGATTATATAACTTGAAAAGAACTAAGAAGAAAGCATACTAATAATATTGCCTTAATTATATAGATTTGAATGACAAATTATTGCAGACATGTTCATAGTAAGACACAAATATATATATATACAGATAGACATCTTCTTTTCTATGCTGTATATCATATGTGATAAACATTTCTTGAGATTTCCAGGATCCCACATGAGGGAAAATGTCAGGGGGATCATCTGCTGACAAATTTTCCTTCAAAAGTTGCTATCAGTGACCTGAAAATTAAAGCAAAAACTTGCTTTTGACACAGACTGCTACTTTTGGTGAGTTTGAATGCAACCTAGAGATGAAGTAATGGCCTACTTTGCATAGGCATCACATATATTTTATTGTGCACAGAATTATGTACCAATCTATGAAAACTTTCCATAGCTGACCATATAATTTTAATTAGACTGCATATGTAAGTCTAAAACCAAAGCAACTGATTCCACTAACTATACTTCAGAATTGAGAATGGGGAATTTAGCATGCTGATAACTCCTCTTGTACTGATTTTTAAATTAATCTTATTATCAGTGATACTTGTTCTGTGGGGGACAAAAACAAACAAAGAAATCTGATCTTAAAGCACCTTCTAAAGCACCTTCTATTCAGAGTTTCAAAGCTTTGAGTGAAACCTAGGGACTCTACCCACTTCAAAGGAAGGAAGAGAAATTAATCCTTTAAAATAAAAGATATAAAGTTTAGAGATGTAACTTGAGTTTAGTACGTGTGTTGTTATGCATTATACATAGTTTTAAAACAGGTAGAAAGCAAGAGAATCTGAAACTTCTCTTTCTCCGGAATAGGTACTTTTCAATGTGGGTGAATCATGGTGCATAATTATTATTTAGCTATTTTGAAACAACTTTGCAAAAAGTTGTTGCTTCAAGGATATTCTCCCAGGAAGAATAACTCCTGTTTTTTTATGTTAGTCTTCATCTCCAGTGGAAATGAGGACTATAAAAATAGACTTGTTTTGTTCTAGTTGTGGTTGCATTATTATTATTAGGTATTTTTTAATGCACTTTCAGAAATATTTCTCGCTACTGTTTCCAATATGTTTCCAGAGCTTGTCAGTCAAGAGACACTATGCTTTCTCCTATATAGGAATCATAATTGTAAATAATTTCTAATGCTGATATATAGCGTTTAATTAGGTTTTGTGACCCATATATCTGATGACTATCTAATCAATGGATTGCCCACAGGCCACTTGATATATTAGAGAGGACAAAAAATAATTCAGTTTCTGGAAGAAATTTTACTTAAACATAATAAAAACTACATTTAACAGAAGTCTTTAGCACTGCCTTCCATAAGATCCTCATGACAATCTGTTGCTGGATAAACTGATAGTGAGGTGGGTTGAAAATGGAATAGCCACACTCAAGGTATGGTGATCAGTAGCAGGTATAATCAGACACTGGTGTAGGCATCAATGAAGGGGACAATGCTGTTTAAAACCTTAATTAATAAACACGATGATGGATTAGAGTGCACTTTCATTGAATTTTCACATCTTCTGAAACTCAGAGGAGTGGTTGATATACCAGATGGTTGTGCTGTCATTCAGAGGAACTGTGAAAGATCAGAGAAATAGTCTATGAGGGATCTTAAGCAGTTCTAATCAGGGACACACCAAGTTCCACATCTGAAGAGAAATAACTCCATCCAGTTGTATATGTTTGGGTGTGACCAGCTGGAAAGGAAGTTTGCAGAAAAGAGCCTGGGGCAGAGAGCAAGCCAGCAATGCACTCTTGAAGCAGAAAAGACCAATAACAATCTAGACTGCATTAGAAAGATAGTGGCTATGAGGTTAGCTCAGGTGGTCCTTCCCTTCTTCTCATCACTGGTGAGACACATCTGGAGTGCTGGGTGCAGGCAGGTGCCAACAGCACATACACAAAAGAGACATGTACGAAATGGAGCAAATCCAATGTTCTACAGAGATAAATAAGGCTTTGTCATATAAAGAGAAACTGAGAGATTTGTGACTGTTCAGCACGAATATGAGAAGGCTCAGGGGGTTCTTATCAGAAATGATAAATGCCTGAGGGGAAACTTGAAAGAAGGTGTTCCCCTCATTCACATCAAGTGAAAGGATGAGAGGCAATAGGCACAAGCTGAAACAAAGAAAAATATATCCTTAAAAAGAGACCATGGGCGTCAGTCACTGGAATAGCTGAAGAATCTGTGGAGTTTTTAAACCTGAAAAAAATAAAAATCTGATTGAAGACAGTCTTGAGGAACCTGCTCTGCCTGGCTCTGTATCTAGCAGAGAGCTTGGAGTAGACGACTTCCAGAGGTGCTTTCCAACCTGTGTGTCATTGTTATCCACTATTCCTATTGCTTGGGCTGAATTTTATAAGTGTATTGTTGAAAAACAAACAAACAAACAAACAAAAACCAACCAACCAAAAAAAAACCCACAAACTAAATATTTTGTTTTCTTAATTAAAAAAAAAAAATCTGTTTTGTGTTTCTGATTTGTCCACGCTGAAAGAGGTTTAGATGTAATGTATGGCTACCAACTTCAGTATGAGTCAACAATGTGTTTTCAGTGCTAATAAGAGAAACTGCATATCTGGTTGCTTTAACAGGAATGCATGGAAGAAGAGAGGAAACTATTATTCTCCTACACATGGTTCTATGAAGACCACTTTTAGAGTACTGCATGCTTTTGGATCAGGCTGTTTGAAGATGGATGTGGAGAAGTTAGGAATGATGTCAAAATAGTGAAGTTACACTCATGCCCTGTGAAAAGAGATAAAAAGTGGTAATTTTTTTTTTGCTAGTGATGAGAAGGCAATCTAAATGTTTTTCACAACTCTTTTAATGTCAGCTCACAAAAATTATGGAGCCAGGTCTTCTTGGTACTACCAGATGATGTTAAAAGGGGCAGAGGACACAGATTTGCAAGCAAGTTTTAAAGACTTGTCACCATGGTTGAAACACAGTGTTAAATATTTCCAAGTGTGCATGAAAAATTAATTATAAGTATTGAAGTCATGGAGTTATGCAAGTAATAATGAACTTCTCAATTTTGGGTTTTCCAATTAGAAAACTCCCAACATATCTAAGGAAAACACATTAAGCCCCACCTTTATTAACAGTTAAAATTATAATTTTTTTAAACTTTGGGTGAAATGGCTGCAGAGATTTTATCTTAAATATTTTATGGAAACCTGGGGCATCAAAAAAATCTGAGAAATAATGCAAGTTTCTGCTAGAAGAATCAATATATAAGTATTTGCAGCCTGTACATTATAGTACATGCAAGTAATTTGAGCTATAATGTTCAGATTTGGTCTTTAGAGAAATGAGAGTTCATTCTCTACAGTTTAGAGCATCATAAACACATGCACTACATATGTATGAAAAAAACCAACAAAACAACAAGATGAGATGAAACAACAGAAAAAACTCACAACAAGAATTAACACATCCGTTTTTACTTTTGATGCAATGAAAGCCTTGCTGCCAGAGATTACACAAGAAACTGAAAGAGAAATAATTTTTATAAATTCTATATTGAAATCTGCCAAGAGGATAATCCAGAAAGAATTTTTGAGCAATGGAAGACTACATCTGTTTACAGTTTGGAGATTTTTTTTTTTTTTTATGTGAGGAGACAAATCACACATGTTCCACAGAGACCAATAACACTGAATGATAGGGAATTAAAATTTGGACAACTATTAAGATATACTACTATTGAATGATTTCTTCTGTGCCAACAAATAAGTGAAATACGTAAGTTATGTAAACTTTAAACAACAATATGGATAGTTTTGTATATATCCATGTAGATGTCTCTTCTGCTTGGTGAAGACTCTTGACTACAGCAGACTGATCCTGCTGCGGGCAAAATAAAAATGATGATTCGTTGTTCTTCACTGTTGCTATTACAGCCAATCTAATATATGGCAGTAGGTCACCAGTCAAAGCCTATATTACTACAGGCAATGAAGATAGTACCCGACATTGGTGACCAAGCTTCACAGAGCTCACTATGCGGTGTGTACAATTTTGAAGGGAAAGGGATATTTCATGCTAAGGGCCTTTATGACAACACCGAGATCTTTATAACCTCAGTTGTTTTATAATGAGATAAACTACACAGAACAACTAGAAAGGAGGCCCAATGTTGGTCCTCGACAGAAGATTTCTCATTTCAAGCCTGGACTATGAATGAACAGCAATTCAAACATCAATATTGTTTAATACTTTTGCATGGTGTTTTGCCAGAAGATAAAGACATCTCATTCTGATTCTCAATTGCTTTATTTTGAGTAGTCTTCATGTAGCTTCAATGTCTCCAGTTGGGACATATAGATCTGAACAAGCTCAATGTGGATTGCTAGAGCATATGGACTTTGGTTGGACCAGGATTATTCTTAGATTTCACAATCTTTACATAACACTAAGAGAAATATAATGGTTTGAAAATGTGACTGTATTTTACCAGAAGGCATATAAATGCAGAAATTTTTCACAAAAAGTGTTTACTGTTAACTTAATACTTACTTAGACCACTCATGGTATCAAGCATGGTATCCTAAGAGTCACTTAACAAATAGCAGTATATCCATTTTGAAGTACGATACTCTTTACTCTGTTAAGGTGATACTCTGTCTCATAAGATATAAATGGAGTTCTGAAGTGACTATTTAGTACAATTTTGCTAGGGAGAGTAGGATATATACTAATACCTAAAGTACTAATAACTTTCATTATTATCCTGAGAAAGCTGGTGGGTGAACTGAACTTTTTTAAATGATTCTATAAGATTCAAAAGGAATCAAAACAAATGCAAGGATTTTTTTTTTTTCTTGAACAGATTCTCTATGAATATCCTCTAACATTTTCTTGGAGATATTAAATATTTTTTAAATATTTTGGTGTATTAAAAAAATACTAATCAAGTTTTCCACAAAGAGCTTCATACTGTGGCTGTTCATATATCAAGTCACTCTTGAATTTTCAGCCAAATATTTCCATCAAATGGGAAAGTTCATGGGGTACCTCCTGACTTGCACTTAGTTTTCATAGAGNGAGGGCTGTCCTTTTGGGTAACAGTAGTAAAAAAATTTCTATAATATCTAGAGGTCAACATTTTAGGAATCTAATTTTCTGATAATCATAGTATTTGCAAAAAAAAAAAAAAAAAAAAAGGCTTTCCTACAAATATTTATAAAGACANAATTTTGCTAGGGAGAGTAGGATATATACTAATACCTAAAGTACTAATAACTTTCATTATTATCCTGAGAAAGCTGGTGGGTGAACTGAACTTTTTTAAATGATTCTATAAGATTCAAAAGGAATCAAAACAAATGCAAGGATTTTTTTTTTTTCTTGAACAGATTCTCTATGAATATCCTCTAACATTTTCTTGGAGATATTAAATATTTTTTAAATATTTTGGTGTATTAAAAAAATACTAATCAAGTTTTCCACAAAGAGCTTCATACTGTGGCTGTTCATATATCAAGTCACTCTTGAATTTTCAGCCAAATATTTCCATCAAATGGGAAAGTTCATGGGGTACCTCCTGACTTGCACTTAGTTTTCATAGAGTTTGTTTGTTTATTTTTAACAGCTACTATATATGATTTCCTAGCACAAACATCATGAAGAGCAATAACTGAAAATTCATAAGGCTTTTATTCACCACAATGTAGTCTGTTTTATGATTATACTTCTTACTTAGTTGCAGCCCATATTTCTTGCTAATCTGTCAGTGCTCAGGCCTGTAACATTATTACATTATATTTTATGCTCATTTATGGGCAACTTGATACAACTACTTACAATCTGCAATACAATATTTTGTCAGGATTTGGGGGGGGGGGGGGGG
>VXAU01001762.1:129400-139780 GCA_013399695.1 Formicarius rufipectus | reverse complement strand
AAGGAAAGAGGACATTAAGAAAAACAAAACAAACAAACAAAAACCCCAATAGAATGCTTCAGTTTCCTTTCTTTTATTCTTACCAGGATAAAAGCATTAGCCATGTATTAAAAATAATAACAATATCATCAATCATCATGGAAAGGGGAAACAGAAGTTAGCACACTAAAAAAGACTATACAACTCAAAGAAATTGCATGGTTTTGGCATATGGCTTTAGTTCCTCATGTTCAGTGTACAGGGAAAATAGCTGAACCATGGGATCAAAAAATATTGCATTTAATTAATTACGGGCATATTTAACATGTTCATTAGAGCAAGGAATTTCTTATATGGCAAATCAATTCTTTATGTTTTAAGCCTATGCAGTTTAGTATCTGTAAAGTTTTGAATGTTATTTCTCTCCTTTCCTTTTTTAAATATGAGAATATGCATCATAGAAAGAGATATAGCTGCTAATTTTCTCAAAAAAAGTAAACCAGTAACAACAAAGACAAAAAATAATTAAATGAAATGTTTGCAAATGCTGCTATATGTGCATTATGAGTTATTGACAAAGTTTAAGCAAACAGCCAAGCTATATGATTTTTGGCTAACAATACCAAAGGGCAAGCAAAAGAAACCAAATATAATAGATACTTTCTTCTTTCAATATGACTTTCCAAAATTACTCAGGAAATTAGTGCCAAGTTTCCTACATGGAGACCTCAGTTATGTCTTCTCACCCATATTTTCTCTTTTTAGTTCCACCATACTTCACCTTACTTAAGTACAGAAATTATTTCTCTTTCAGCTAACTTAGAGTAACTAAAACGGCTCTCATTTACCTTTCAAGTTCCCTGGATAACTGATATCCCAGATATGCAAGGATGGTTCTCCTGCAGTGACTCCTGTGGAAGAGGTCAGCTGCTCTCTTGAAGTCTGTGCTTTTAAACACATTTTTTTATGACTCATCGTAATGGAGAAGACTAATTAAAGACATATCAGCCTATATTTTTCTGATTTTCTTAGATATCTGCTTTTTTTCTCCTCTGTGTAAGAAGCTAAAAACATACATGTCTGATTCCGTAAAGCCTTGAATATGTGAGTTGCACATAACCTACACCATTCAATAATATGTTTTCATGTGAAAGAGCCACCAGATGAAATTTCACAAAATCAAACAACAGCATGCTTGGTATGTGTGTCTGTGTGTGTAAAGCTTAGGTACGTATCACAAAATCTCCACAAACGCATATGGAGAATGCAAAAGTCCATTGGCTTCTCTGCAGTAGTTTTAGTAAAAAAATAATTTTAAAAACTGGTAAAAAGTAGAAAACATAAATAAAAAGGGAAATGAAATAAATGTTAGCTGAGGATTTTCTTCTTCCTTTGTCTACTGTCACGGGCAAGCAGCCTTCTATTTTTGTTTACTTTTTTCCTCTATAAGTCCAGATTGTTTTCCTATTTATCACTACTGGAAGGAAAAGGACACTACAAAAAGAAAAAGAAAAACAAATCAGAGAATCATAGAATCACAGAATGGGTAAAGCTGGCAGGGACCACTGGTGGGGCCATCTGGTTTAACCCTTCTGCTCAAGTAGGGCCATCCTACAGCACTTGCACAGGATTGCATCCAGACAGTTTTTTAATATCTCTGGTGAGGGAAACTCCATGTCTCTGAGCAGTCTGTTCCAGCGCTCATTTATTTACACAGTAAAGAAGTTCTTCTTCATGTTCATGTGGAATTTCCTGTACCACCTTTTCTGCACATTGCCACTTGTTCTACTGTTTATCATCACGGAGAAGAACCTGACTCCATCCTCTCAACATCATCCCTTCAGATACTTACATACATTGATGCTGTATAGTCAATTCTCAATCCATCTCAAATTCCTCTCATCCAGTCCGCATTTCCTGAGTTTGCCCACGACATGACAGACCCAAAGAAAATCAAACAGATGAAGAGCAATGTGGTAGTAGGCAAAGATGTATTTTTCATTCTAAGTGCACTGAGCTTGTATTTTGTTTGATTTTCTCAGAAAGCGAATGTCTACAGAGAGCAATGTGGTTACTTGTGCAAGTTGCTTTAACTTCTGCCAAAAGTACATCATATTCAAATGTTGATCTTTTCTTGCTGGTGAACAAGATTACATGTCATTATAATTACCATTGTATACTTTATAACCTGAAAATAGATTGCTATCATAGAAAAGTGGGCAGGAGGGTAAGAAAGCAGTAAAGAAAGAAGAAAGGAAGGGAAAGACCAAGTGAGGGGGGACATAGTGGAAGAAAAATTCTTCAGGAAAACAAATATAAGTAACTAAGACTAATAAAGCTGTTTAGTTATCCATAGTGACCACATTGTCTTTTTCTCTTAGCAAAAGGAAATAATTATTACAATTATGTCTGTTCTAATAGGTATGTTATGGATAGGCATAAAAAAACATTAAGTGAGATTCAACTATCAGTGTCTTAATGAAAATCTCAGCCTGAATTTCTAGCCATCATAGTATTCTGTGTATATTGAAAACCAAACCAACAGCAAAAAACAACTACAAAATCAAAACAACTCCACCCTCCTCTGGGAAAAAACAAACAAACAAACAAAAAACCAAACAAACAAAAAACCAATCAAACAAACAAACAAAAAAAAACCGAACAGAGTTTGAAATCAGAAATTGCTAATTAGTGTCAATGTGGAGAGTTAATGTTTCTAAGGAGAGCTTGATTAAAATAAAGACAAGGGGTTGCTTAGTAATCAGATGAAGTCAAGATAGTGCAAACTCATTCCACCTTATCTTAAGTGCTTTAATGAGTTGTTTAAGAATTGAGACTGCTTCCTTTAGGTTCCCCAAAGGAAAAAAAAAATCCCAACCCCAGAAATTGCTTAAATCTCATACTCACTCTCTTATTCTCCTGTCTCTATTTCCTGACTACAGGGCAAGTCTGGCTAGCTAGACCACAAAATAAAAAAGGACTGTGTAGCAAACTTTATCTTGTTCAAGGGATACACAGGATATCTTGCATCATGATGCTTAGAAGTCACAGTATGCTTTCTTAGAAGAAAATAGAGCCAGCTATAACAGAGACAGGAAGTCAGTTAACAGATTAATAGTGTTTAATTCAACAATTTTCTCCCTAGCTCTCTGTTACTTACTAGTATAGCTAAACTACACTCTAGATTCAATTTGTACTCTAAGGGACAACTCTTCAGACTGAGATGATTTTCTGTTGTAGAAAAATGTTAGTAGTAGTCATGGGACTAAACAAGAACTGAAGGAAGAGCATATACCTACCTGAAAGATATCAAGGGAACTTTACTCAGAAACAAAGAATATTGTCTGTCTAACCCCAGAATTCTGAAAGAATTGTACAGAGGTGGAGCGTGTGGTGAATGGAGTAATAAAACAGTAATGAAATTATCCTTAAAGTCACCTACCCTCATTATTTCTGATTTTAACTTGAAGTTCTGTAAGTATCAGTTAAGCATTTTTCACTGCTTAATTTTTCCCCTCTGTTGGCTTTAATTTAGGTTACCCTTGGGCCAAACTCTTCAACTTGACGAATTGCAAAGTAAGCCTTTTAAACAAGTGGACTTTTCTTATAAGAGAACAGATTTTCCTATATTATATATTTTGTATCATAGACAAGGATAATATGATATATTTCTTGGCAAAATGTTTGCATATAAGTTGATTCAGGAAAATTGAGATGGTACAGAGAAAATATTTGAGAAGAAATGAAAACAAAAGATGTAGGTGTTTACTTGGTACTTACTATGATGCTAATCTCTTAATTGGCTTTGGAAATAACTCAGATCTTATTTTTGAGTATGTTTGACTAATCAAAGAGGAATGAAAATAACACTTTTTTTGCTAAGGCACAACTGGAAAACTAAGAGAAAAAAAAATAGCTTGCCCATGATACAGAATGTCAGTAATGCAATTAATAAGTCAGTTTTCAGAACCAAGCACATCACAGTGAGATCCTATCACAACATTCAAAATGACATAGTAAGTTACAAACACAAGGCAATTTTACCTATCACATAGCATTTCTTGTTATCTTAAGAACCTTAATACATTCTGACAATCTGTCATCAAGCAATCCAGTTTCAGGACAGCTTTTCTGGCTTAAGCGTTACCAGCAGCTGAAGTCCTAGCCAAGAAACACCCACTGCACTAAAATCATTATTTTTCCTGTTAAAGTATTCTAATGGTTACTAGCTGGAAAAGCAGTCACACTTTTCCATTTTATGAGTCTAATTAAGCCATCACATAGTAGTCATACACTGAAAAAAACTGTTTAAAAATAATCTGCTTCATCACTCCTTTCTTTACACTGTGTTCACATCACAGAAAATCAAGGAAATGCGTGTCAAAAACTTAGCTTTCACATATTCTTCATTGTGCTTAAAAATTAATGTAATTAAGAGCTAACTGGAGTGAGTTCATCATTTAGCAGCATGCTTTTCTTTGTCTGTTTCCCATGCTGCATTTCAAAAACCTTCTGTTTCTGTCTTCCACCTGTTTGTGAACTGCACTTCAAGCAATCTGGATTTACCTACAGATTAAGAGACCTAAATTTTTCATTCTGCATGTGGGCTAGGTATTAAAATTCCCAGGACAGGTAGGCATATTTAAGACAGTAACAGAAATGTATACATCTACTCATCTCACTGTAGATATGTACGTGGAGTCAGCTAACTACAACAGCCTTCACATAAGCAAGAAGTGCAATTTCAGGTAATTTATGGTGTCTGAGTCATCTTCAGGAACTTGCAGATATAACAGAGGACGTAAAGAATATCTGTATGTCACAGATGGAAACCAGATAGGAATCTTTAGATCATGCACAGCAGCAAGCCTATCCAATGTGCACTAGAGTGTCTTATGTGACACACTCATGTCACCTTAATTGACAATAGAAATTTAGGCAAGTTAACACATAAATACTCGCACCTTCAAACTGAAGCTTTTGTATTCAAGCTATATTTTAAAACAGCATTTTCTATAGAATGCAACTATTTATATTAACATTAAATGTTCCAAATGTCTTTATTACCTTCACCTAGCTTTAGTTCTTGGAGTCTGACCTCTTCTTTCCTAGTGACATCCTTTTCTACCTCAATTTTTTCCTAATTTTTAATTTTTCCACAATTTTTCTTGTTTACAAATCATCTTATGTCTTGCAGAGTTTTATATAATTATTCCTTGTCTTTTTTTATTATTTTATTTTTTTTTATATTACAGAACCATCTGCCTTGGAAAACAATTCCACTATAGCTATCCTTGATTTCCTTCTTAGTTGTTGACTAAATGTCTTTTTTTTTCCCCTGCCTGAACATCCCAATGTACTCTAGGAACTATACACATTGCTGCATTACCTGTACAGTTAAATATTAATTAGTTTAACATGATAGGTTAAAGAATAAATTTAATCCCTAAAAAGATTTCTTAGAAGCTCCAGTCAGCCTCTACTTAATACTCATGCAGTGTATTTCTGCTTTTGGTTGTTGCTTGTTGTTTTATTTTCTGTCCATAATCTAAGGGAAATTAAATAACATGGCAAACCTTATGAGCTGGATAATAACATACTGAACTATATTTTCAAGTAACATATGAATAGGTTTTGAATCTGTGTAACAAATACAGCTTTTCATAACAAAATTTGTTCTAGGTGAAGCTACCGAGCTGAAATCTAGATTTTCTGAAAGTTTGTTTCTTAGGAATCAGCTCTGATACTGCTTTCAGCAGGTAGAGCAGAAATCCATGTTTGGCTTTAAGGATAGAAGAAAACAGATGTGGACAATGCTGAAAGAAACATCCAGACACAAACATCAGCACAAATGAGGCCATCAGCAAAAATGTGCACTGACTGCTGTACTTCACTGGAAAATACTCTTATTTTCATACAGAAAACTCCAAAGCTTAAGAGCATTTGTAAGACTACTACTCACTCAAGCATTTAGATACTTTTTATTTCATTTTCACACGTCCATCTGAAGGCAATAAAATTGAGCAACTCACAATAAGTAACTAAATGCCACTTAGATCAACCATTCAACAAATACTCAAAAAAATATAGTAAGTAAAAGATGGTATTAAAATACTTACAAAAATAAGAATATGATTCATAATATTGAACATCTTTGATAGCTTTGAAAAATATGTTTGTTTTTTTTTAAAAAGTATGTTACATCAAATACAGCAGTTTTCCTATAACATGCATATTACTTATGATCAGAATCAGGCAATCATGGACTCATATACATTGGGAATGACATATAAAGGCCACCCAGTCCACCTCTGCAGTACTCTGAGGATAAGGTCGCCTTCAGCATTGGGCTTTGTAGAAAGAAAAGGGCACAGATCTTATAGCAAGAGTTTACATGAATTTTGCAAAAGAAACTGAAAACAGCTTTGTTATTCAAAATTATTACATTGAATTTAGTGCAAATTCCTAACCACAATGCAAACAGCACACACCTATAAATCCTAGGTTACAATACTAATTAGCATGAATTTAGTGTATTTTACAGGAATTTTAAAGATATATAGGAATTAAATGTAAGTATATATACCATACAGAACTGGAAAAGTTGAATCCATCTCAATTTATGCTCTAGGATTCTGCAAACTTATTAAAAAATAATAACCATGTTCAATATCATTATTTTAGGTAAATTAAGATAAAATTTGTGATGCTATTGTGCTTATTTGCCCTTTTTTTCCACCTTCATAGAAAAACTTTTTTTTTCTTTCTTTTCTGTTTGTTTTGGGTTTTTTTGTTTGGGTTTGGTTTGCTTGTTTTTGGTTTCAATAGTTTAGAAGCCTTTCACTATCCTTATTTTTCCTTGAAGGTCAATTCCCTAGATAACTTTGAGTAGTACTCTGCATTTTCTGCTATGCACAAAACATAACCAAACAGGAAAAAACACGGCCTGGTACCAGAAACACAGGAAACAATACATCTATTTAGATGTGTTTTTATGTCACATATACATTATATGCATGTATTCATTATGTGGCTGATTTCATGACAATATCATTAAACTCCATCTTTGGAAACAGTTAAGTCTTTGGAAAAATAGTGGCAAAGTGTACTTCCTTGGAAATAAAGAATCTTGGAGTTTCAGAGTGCAATGAATGGGGCAATTCATACATCTCAGTCTTTATTCTGTTTTTCTGCATGCCTTGGGTAAAGGATAATTTACCAATTTACAGTGTCTTCATGTCTTTGAGGCTATATATCTTGACACCATAGAGGATACAATAAAAAATATATATACATTTAGGATTATGAAAAACACATTTTTAGGGAGTGTTTAATTTCAGAGTCATGGGAAACACATAGCTGTATATACACCAAAATATATAGGCATGCTTCTAGGGTATGTAAACCTAGAAACTGCTTTATAATTCTTCCAAAGAGTATAGAGGTAGACATAAAAAGTCTCTGAGTTATACTCAGCACCCTATTCCCATAATTTTATTGTTGTTGTTGTAAATCTATTTCAGCCTCTTTCATCCTTTCTATTTAATTTAATAACTGATCTTTCTTTGATGTAAATGTTTGCTCTTTTTTAAAACCATAAAATAGGAAAAAGGAATAATCAAATTGTATAGAGAGAGTAGTACTGAAAATTTGAAGATGACAGGCAAAGAACATTTTGTTTTTAAGGAGTAATGTACAGACACTGTCATGTCTGTGAGTATCTTCAACATAATAGTCTGTGACTTGAAGATAATGTGTAATGAATGTGATACAGAGGTTGTTATGGTTTCGGGGCTTTCTACAACTTTTACTGAATGTAAAATCCTACAAACAAATATGTTAGACATGACCTTGGAGATATAATTCAGAGAGTGAGATAACTTCCCTCTATAGATAAAGTATGTGCATACACATACCTTCATATTAAAACCATTTTTGCCTCCCATGCAAAGAAAGATAATTGTGTTGCCTATATAATTTCAATAATCCAGAATAATTGTGCTAACCTAAACAAACAAAAAGAAAATCATTAGTACCCATACATAGTTGTTATACAGTGGCTGGGGGGTTTGGAAACTTACCTAACATAATAGATGTCTTTACTAAACAAAACAAAACAATATTTAAAATTCTGCTGTAAAGGAACGTTTTCAAAGTTAGGCACAGTGGGCAGGCCACTGGTATTCAGTAGGAAATGGATGCCTGACTGCCCATGCTTCTAAAAGTCTCATATTTTTTTCTTATGGATGTTCTAAGTAAATCAAAGTCAATGGAAAGTTTCTCATTTGGATCAGGGGTGTTTAGATCAGGCCATAAACACTTGAATTTGTTCCCACTGGTGACAACATCAAAATATGTTGACTTCTGGCTTCAGGACAAGTCTGTGAAGTGCCTTTCTTCTAACATGCACTATTTCCTTTAAAACATTAATTTTCCACAAAATGCTCACAGTCCATATTTGTATAGTTTATCTGCAAATAAACTATACATTTCCTATTAATTCATCATCAATGTTAGTGCAGAATTCTAGATTATGTTAATATGTATTTGATTTTTAATTTGGTATTTTGGTAGTTTTCCCTCCAATTTACTGGGTAGACTATTACAGTGCACAAAATACTCTTTTGCCCACCCACCACTCCTCACTGTACATGCTTGCCATACACTCACAGAACTTTTTTTATTAACTTTCCTTCTCCTAAATGTCTCATATTACACCCTGCAGGTAAAGTAAGAAGGAAAAACCAAAACATAAAATGAAGGAAACGTACAATGAAAATTCATGTCAAACACTATGAAGTAATTGAGTCCTTTACATAAAAAAAAAGTCCATTTCACTCTCTAGTATTTACTGCATGTTCTTGAAATAACAGAAACAAGAACTGTGTTTGAAAATATTGCTATTCTAGACTCTATCCTCTTCTTGACTTACTATATTCTGTATCAAATGACTTGATTATCTTATTATTCACGGAATAAAATACAGAGTTCCAGATGAATAAAAGTTATTTTCTTCACTCAATGGCATTACAAGACCTTTAATAGTCTCAGTAATAAAATTGACTAAGAGGCTGAATGAAAATGATACGAAAAATATAATTCAGAAGTCNACATTTATGAAGCAAAACTGTGCTTTTAAGGGCATTCAGCATTTTATGAAAATACTATTTATGAAAATCTAAAAATATTTTAGCAAATAAGAACATAAAACCTATGAGCAGTAGTTAAAAAGCAATTTCCATTATAAGCTAAATAGATAATGTGTAATCAGAGCACAAATATTGCAGGTGTCTCATATCTGACATACATGTAATGCTTTTTTCATGCAACTGTCATCCAGTTGTAAAAATCAATACTAATGTATTATCAGATATTACTGCTAGAAGACCTCAACCCTCATGAACTTCAGAAGTGAGCAGCTCTGTATTTCCATTCAATTTTGTGATCTTTTTTGAGTGTCTCAAAAGTGATGTTGGAAAAGGATATTACAATAATTACTTTGTTTTATTTATACTGTTATAATTAGTAGAATGAAATAATAAAAATAGTCTAAAGACATGTTGGAAATGTGCACTCTTCCCAGGCCTGCCCTGACATGTGCCAGGTATATCAAACTTGTGATTTGATCCTGAATTCAACTGCTGTTCTCAGCCCAATAAGATACAAGGATTTTGCCTCCTCATGTCATTTGAAGAGATTTTAAAATGCAGGATTAGAGACGATAACAAGTCATAAGGGATCTCATGAGGTCATATGGTTCAATTATTTCCTCCAAACACAGCACTGATGGCCAAACTCCTCCTTGGCTTTACTATTACAGCACAGCTAACAGTTTAAAAGAAGTGACTAATACCATATGGTTGTTGAAAAATGGATTATTTCTTCCAGTTTGCAGGCTCCCTAAAACAAGAAAGACATTGACAAAGTGGAGGAAGCCACTGAAGATCCACCACATCATGAAGTGTCTGGATTGGACTTGGCACTTAATAACATTGCCTAGCTGACAAAGTGATGATCACTCAGAGACTGGACTCAATGATATCAGAGGTCTTTTCCAATCAAGATGAATCTGTGATTCTGTGGCTACACAGCTTCACAAGGACAGGCTGATTGCAGAGGCTTTGTTTAGTTCAAAGAACAGATAGCTAAGGGGTCAACTTAACATTGCTTTCCACTATTGAACATGTGTTTAGAAGATCTTACCATGTTTTTTTGTGTGGCATAGAAAACTGATAAGAAGAATGAATGCAAAATCCATCAAGAAAAATTTTCTCTTGCAATCAGGAAAATGGCAAAAATTCAAAAACAAACAAACACAAAACATTAAAAAACACAACCAAACAAAATCCCAAACAAAACAAAACAAAACAAAAACAAACAAAACCCCCCAAACCAAACAAA
>VXAU01001762.1:108729-126809 GCA_013399695.1 Formicarius rufipectus | reverse complement strand
ATTTTCTCAGAGAGTTAATTTATGTAAATATTAGCCCATTAATATATAAACCTTCATAGTTTTCTACCAGATACAATAGCTCCCCTTGTCAAAATTTAACAGCTATATACAAGGTCTACTGCAGTAAAAATTACTAATGGTAGTTATAGTTCGGACCTGTTATTGTGAAACTCTGCCTACAGAGTGAAAACAAAACAATCTGTACACATATCAATAATTTTATAAGCAGAGCTGGAAAGCTTTACTCAAGGCTTTTGATTTTTACATTGTCTTCTCTTTATCCTATTCTTCTCTTCACATAGTTTACCAAAATAGACTGACTAAACTGCTAGCACAAGTGAGTGTTTGTGTGCTGATCTATATAAAAGTTCATACATATTAAAAGCGACATATGCAAAATATATGTCCAATGACTGTACTGACAGAAGAAGCTGCATAATCAGTCACTATTCTTTTGAAAAAAAGTCACTCACACCTCTCTCTGCAGTACTAACCTATGCAGTAAACAATGACTATTGGTATTCTCTACATCGTAGTTATATGACCACACAATCTAGGAGGATTATAATTTTATAAAATTCTCACTATTGAGTAAAAAGAGATATAATTGTCTGAGAAAGGAAGACAACCCTCTCCCCCTCAAAAAAAAACAACCCCAGCAATCAACCAAACAAAACTCCAAAACAAAAACCAAAGGCACCAAAATCCAAAACACAAAACTATATTGCTTAATCTATACAGTTTAGCAAAATCTTAATCTGGTGTTATGTTTTATTAGAATAATTATATCAAGATGCAAGATTATTTGAAAATATTTCAAATGTAGGTCACCTCAAAAGAAGTAAAAAGATTAATACTTTTAAACATTTGTAATGGAAATGTGTATATATTGACTTATTAATTGCTCTTTATTTCTTTCATAATTAATTCAATTTAGCATTTATGCTAACAGAAAGACCATGGAAGTCAGTTGTGTTTTGTGCATGGATACACAATGTATAAGCTCCTGAAATTATTTAAAGGACAACAATACACACTGGAGCTCTCGTGCTTTTTTTTTCATACTGCATCTAATACTTTGCAATTGCTTAACCAGTGACTGTTCAATTATACAAGACCTGTAGTCAGTTATGTTTAAAAAAGAAAGAAAAAGAAAAAAAATTAAACCAGTAGGTTTAGAAATAAATTCAAATCCAAATACTAATTTTCCTTTCATTTTCCTTTTCCATTCCAAAATTACCCTGTACCTATATATTTGCTAGGAGGAAGGAGGGAAAATGGAGGTGGGTAAAGTTAGAGAGTGTGAGCGAGAAAGAGAGCAGGTGGTACTATAAATTTATAAGCTTTTATTTGGCATTTATCAGAAAAAGAACTATCCATACTGCAGCACTTGCAGCCTGAAATATATTTCATCATTTCACTTTGAAACTCCGATAAGTCCAGATATGTGATGTCCTTCAGCCTTAAATCAGGCTGTGCACTTCTAACATGACCTTCCCCTAGGCACCACAATGATATTTCTTCAGACTTCTTATGCATGAATTGAATCAAGGTACTTTAGATGTGTCTTCCTTAGATGCTTTTCCTTTTGTACATGATAACGGGCATCAAAGATTTTACAATTTCTGACTTACTCAGTTGCCAACTTGGATTGTAATGGTAACAATGTGTTTATTCTCTAGATCTGAACAACAAAAGAACTAAACTATAATAGAAGAATAAGCATTTTGCACTCCAGGCATGGCAACTGAACAAGTAGCATACAAATTTCAGAAAATTATTTTGCTGCATCTATAATATCATTCAAGGTACAAAATCAACTATGATAAAATAAAAGCAGTTTGCCATTCTTTCCACAACCTTAATGATTGTTTTCATTATTTATTGAACTTAATTGTCTTTTTTATTGTACTGCAGTATTTGTAAAATTCATAATCCGTATCTTCCTGAAGAAAGCCAGGAGAAAGAAAATTTACAAGGTTTACAAGATGCTGCTTCATAAGCATCCAAGAACTTCTAAAGATAAACATAAAAAAGAAAAAAATAAACCAAATAATACCCACATTTAGTCTCTTACAAGAACTCAGTTAAAGACAAGCACCACAGGAAGTTGGCTAGAGTTTTAAATTTGTGTTTTTCAATGGGAAGCAATTTTGATGAACTAGAAACCCTCATTGCATCTATAAATACTCTAAATCTCCAAGATGAAGGTGTTTTTAGAAAATAAATGTTTTTGAGGCTATTACAATCCCTTACTAGGTGCGTATGTTCATCACTACCTTAGCTGGTGGGAAATGTTCTATGGGGAAACACTGCTGCCTACTACTTTCATCTGCATCAACATTCTATAAATCAGTTTAATGCTTGAGGTAATTTAGTTTTCTGTAGGAAATAGTAACAGGAAGATTTTCTCACAGAAGCACTGGTGTCTCAGTGAAATTTCAGTGGTTTTTGTAGTTTCAAATTTGGGATAGAAGTGTTAATTTAAAGGCACAACAAAACCTCCTGAAAAGCTTCAACTTATTTTCTCTCAAAATTCAGTAACTGAGGAGACCTAAAATCACCTAGTAAATGCCTGAGAAAAAAATCCAAGTTTGATGGTTCTTCATAAAAATCAAAATTAATTTTTTTTTCCTGACTGATTTGAATTACAGTCCATGGGGGGTGGGCGGGGATAAAAGTTTTTCAGCCTCTTAAAGCAGACTCACACTTTTTTTGTAAACACTTGTGCTTACCAGGTTGCAAGATGACAAATCTGCTTTATACTCTGGTGACTGGACTCTAAATCATGAGATAGAAAATCCCTCCAAAAAAATATAGAAGTGTACTTATTCCATATTAATACAAGTTGGAATACTTTCTTCTGTAGAGACCAAGCTTGAGCTCTTCCTTATTTTTCTCACACCCTTCAGAAAAGAAGGACTCCCAGATGACTGATTACTCAATCTTTCTCCATCAAAAATGAGAAATTTAGTGAAAAAATTAAGGATGAAAAGAACAGAAAACCCTTTAGTTAGTTGACTAGTCTAGTGTCTTGTTTGTCACAGGACACTTCAAAAGGTCTTTGTTTTACTTGATGACATAGCAAAAACACTTATAAAACATCATAAATGTTATGTATTAAAAAACAGCAAACCAAAACAAAGCAAGCATTGTCAAGACAGCAGTAAGGGCAACTAAGGTAAGCCCAGGGGTGAATTGAATTCAGCTATACGGGGGAGTTTTGGAGTTCAAGAACTCAAAGAGAAGCCCTGAGACCTATCAGGACTCTGAAGCCCTTGTAAGACCATTGGACAAGGAGGGGTAATTGCCAGGCGCATGTGTGGGAGATTTAAATGGCTCCAGGGAAGCTTAGTGACCAGGATGGTGTGGGCAAACAGGACATTGTATGGGCAGTTTGTGTGACAGGGCACAGCCACCCTTCTGGATCCTGAGGTGAGCTCACTTGGTGGTTTTTGCCTGCCCAACTAGAACAGACCCAAATGATGGTTTCTACACAGTCAAAAATCATTGCTAACAGGAGCCTGGCAACCTAGATAGAGCTCCATCAGAAGCATGCCATTGTTCAAAACTCAGGCCACAGGGAGTGTTTGAACCTGGCATTAGTACTGAAGAGCAGCAGAGACAACACCTGCATGTGGTGTGAGTGGGTGGATGATTTGTTCAGCCAGGTGGCAGAACTTAAAGAGGAAGTGGAGAGGCTAAGAAGTATCAGGGGTGTGAGAGAAAAATGTCCTGGTGGAGTCACATCCTTCCATCCCTGAGAGAAATGCAGCAGATGGAAGCTCAGCAATGCCAGAGGAGACCTGATTGCCTTGGCATCAGGTATAAGGAAGATACATAAAAGATGAGGGGGAATGGAAACATCCTGCTCCGGGAGGTAGGAGACTCTCCTCCTGGCCTCCCTCACTTTCCCAAATACCCTTACAGAATGCGTCTGAAGTTCTGAACTTAAGGGTCAGGCAAACAATAGTGAAGTCTTTCTGGTGGCTTGCCCAGAACAAGTCTGTCAATCAGATGCATTATAACTATGGATGTTCAGAAAGAAAGAAGGGTAATTTATTAGGTGACTCCCTGCTGATGGGAGACCCCTCTGAACTGAGAGATCTTTATACTGACTGGACTTCTCCCAGGGAATTCTGCTGCCTCCCTGCAGCCTGGGTAGAAGATATTACCAGGACACTGCCTGGACTACTCTGGCCCTCTGATTATTACCCTCTGCTTGCTGTCTAGGTTGGGAGCAATACGGTTAATGGGAGAAGTCCTAGAGCAATCAAAAGAACTTCAGGGCATTGGGGTAACTGGTTGAAGGGACAACAGCACAGATGGTGCTTTTCTTGATTCCTTTGGTAGCAGGGAAGAATATTGAAAGGAACAGGAGAACACACCCAAACAACATGTGGCCTGAAGATGGGTGCCATCAAAGGAATTTGGGCTTTTTGGATCATGAAGTGGTTTATATGGCACCAGGCCTGATGGAGACAGATGGGGTTCATCTATATAAAAAAGAGGAAAAGGATTCTAGCCTGTGAGTTGGCAGGTCTATTGAGAGGGCTTTGAATTAGGTTTGAAGAGGAAAGAGGGTAAGACCAGGTTCAGCAGAGATGAGACTAGGAGTTGCAATCCAGTGTTGGGGATGGAATTGATACCACAGCTGAAGTGCATCAACACTGATGCATGCAGCATGGATAACCAAAGGAGGTGGACACCACTGTGCAGAACAAAAGCTATGACATAGTAGTCCTCATGGAAATGTGGTGGGATAACTTGCATGATCAGAGTGATGCAATGAATGGCTCCAAGCTCTTCAGAAGTGACAAGTGAGCAAGGAGAGGTGGTGGTGTCAGTCTGTTCATAAGGGAGTGTTTTGACTGTTTAAGGATAATGATGATAAAGTTAAGTGCGTAAAGGTAAGAATCAGGGTGAAGGCCAAGAAGACAGATAGCCTGGTGGACTCTGTTACAGACCACCCAATCAGGATGAAGAGGCAGATGAAGGGTTTAAGCAGTTGGTTGACATTTCATGGTCACTAGTCCTTGATCTTATGGGAGATTTTAATTTGCCAGATGTCTGCTGGAAACTGAACACAGTTGCTGGAGTGTGTAGAAGACCAGCTATCATCAGAGCAACCAGCCTCCTGAGCTGGTAGACAGGGACTGGGAGCAGAACAGATACCCTTCAATCTAGGAGTAATTAGTTAATGATATGCTGAGACATTTGGACACTCATAAGTTTGTGGGGCTGGATGGAATTCATCCAGGGATACTGAGGGATACAACAGAAAAGCTTGCTAAGTCACTCTCCATCATTTATCATCAGTCCTAGCTAATCAGGGAAGTCTCACATAACTGGAAGATGGCCAGTGTGACACCCATACACAAGTAAAGCAGGAAGGATGATCTGGGGAACTACAGGCCTGTCAGCCTGACCTGGGCACCCAGCATGGTTATGGAACAAATCATCCTGAGTGTGATCACAAAGCACACACAGGACAACCAGGGGATCAGGTACAGCAAGTATGGGTTTAAGAAAGTCAGGTTCTGTCTGACCAATGAGACCTCCTTTTATGACCAGATGACATGCTTAGTGGATAAAGGAAAGGCTGTGGGTGGAGTTACCTCAATTTCAGCAAAGCTTTTCACACTGTCTCCCAAATCATTTTTCTGGAAAAGCTGGCATCCCATGGGCTGGACAGGTGCACATTCCACTGGGTTAAGAACTGGATGGATGGCCAGGCTCGAAGAGTGGTGGTGAACGGTGTCATATTCAGTTGGTGACTGGTCATAAGTGGTGTCTCCAAGACTCAGTATTAGGCCCATTCCTCTTTAGTATATTTATTGATGATCTGGATGAGGATCAAGTGCACACTCAGTAAATTTGCAAATGACATTAAGTTGGGTAGGAGTATTGATATGCAGGAAGGTAGGAAGGCTCTGCAGAGGGATTTGGTTAGGCTGGATTGCTGGGTTAAGGCCAATAATATGAAGTGCAACAAGGGCAAGTGCTGGGTCCTGCAATCTAGCTACCAGAACTCTGTGTTGCTACAGGCTGGGGGAAGAGTGGCTGGAAAGTGGTCCAGCAGAAAAAGGACTTGGGGATGCTGGTTGACATCAGCTAAATACAAGCCAGCAGACTGGTGGACCAGGTGGCCAAGAAGACCAATAACACCTTGTCCTAAAACAAGAATAGTGTGGCTTGCAGGACTAGGGAAGTGATTGTCCGCCTGTACTTGACACTGGTGAGGCTGCGCTTCAAGTACTGTGTCAAATACTTGGGCTCCTCATTACAAGAAAGACATTAAGGTGCTGGAGCATGTCCAGAGAAGGGCAACAAATATGGTGAAGAATCTGAAGAATAAGTCCCATGAGGAGCAGTTAAGAAAGCTGGGATTGTTTATCCTGGAGGAAAGGAGGATCAGGGGTGACCTTAATGCTCTCTACAGCTACCTGTAGCATGGTAGCAGTTAGCTTCTTCTCCCAGGCAGCTACTGACAGAAAAAGAGAGCATAGTCTCAAGCTGCATCAAGGCTGGACATCAGATGAAATTTCTTCATGGAAAGGTTTGCTAAATACTGGAAAGAACTGTCCAGGGAAGTGGTGGAATCACTGTACCTGGAGGTATTCAAGAAATGACTGGATGTCACACTTAGTGCCATGTTCTAGTTGACAAGATGGAGATCAATCGAAGGCTGACCTAGATCTCAGAAGTCTTTTCCAAACTAAATTATTCTACATAAACAGCAACATTTATTGCCACTCTATTAATTGCTGAATAAAGTTGTAAAGGCAGTACAATACAAGATCAGTTCCTAGTGCCTCTGAATACTGCCTGTTCTAGTTGGTTTGGTTTTTTTAGTATACTCCTGACACATCCCATAGCAGATCAGAAGACAATAACATTTATAACTGTTACCATAATTTCAGATTATGATGGCTCATTCCTTCTCAAATAGTTATATTCTTGCCATTTGAGTCCTGTTATGTAAATATTAATCATGTGTCTCCAAACATTAGTCATGAATTTATTGAATATCAGACACTTCAAATAGCACACAGCCTGTTATTATAATATAATGTGGGGGAAAGATGAGGTAATTTTTTCAAACCTTCATTCAAAATAAATGTTGTGACTAAATATTAAAAGATTGTTGCATGTATGTTTTGTGTGCATTATAAGCATTAAATGATGATTTGTCTTCCTTAGACTGTAAGATTACTTCTCAACATCCTATCTGATAGACACAACCATGACAGATTTATTAACAACAAGTGATACATTTAAACCCAAGAAGTTTTATTTAAAAGTAAATTAAAACAATGAATTTCGTGTGTGCACAGATGAGCTCAGTCTTTACAAAAAAAAAAAAAAAAAAAAAAAAAAAAAATCACTTGCTCTTTAATTTTCCTGGTCTGGATTGCTTCATATCTTGATCTGGTGAGCCATTTCAGCTATCTTTCTTACCCCCATATGCTTGACATTTTGTTCATTAGGATTGGCTTTCCTGATCGTCACAATACAAGATACTGTTATATTAAGAGGAAATGATGGTGTCGCCTCTCCATAATTGAATCTGGAAGATGTATCTGCTGTTCTTTAGAATGACATATTAGCGAAGCCAAATAATCAGCCTCAAGGGAACAGTTTTCTGTGCCTGAGAGATTCAGGTCACCTATTACTTCACCAATGCTTTTTACAGAAAATGTGAACCTTTTATCAAAAGAAGGCAACTCACCTGATAAATAATCATGTCATATAGAAATATATGTTTTTGCTAAAAATGCTCTAAAAATACGGTATTAATTCAGAGTGAATGGAATATAGAATGGTCTATACATCACTTTCTGTTGTCTTGCAAAGGCTGCGTTCCAGGACTAAACTCTGAATGCTCTTTATTTTTCCCTTACAAGAGACATGACCATAAAATTATACCTGAAATAGGTGTTTAGAAAAGGTGGTTTTGTGTAAAAAAAATGTAAATTTTAGCTATTACCTTTCGGGTTTCTTTCTACTTTCTAGTAAATTTAAAACTGAAAAAGCCTTTATAATTTTTTACTTTTCATTATTCTAAAAGTGTCTTTATTTCAGAATTTCATTTTCAATACTATCTATATAAACAAAGGAAAAACATGTGATTTGATACTGAAACCTTTGGTGATAAAGTATGAAAACAAATCTTCATAATCTGTTTAACTAAAATATGAAAATACGTTATTCTGAGCTCGTGTTGCACCACAAAATTGCAAATGGAGATTTTCAGAAAGAACTGCTATACTTTTGCTCTCTGACCTCTGGATGACTGTGAGAGTTGGAATCAGTCATTTGTGACTCAGATTTCCTCCTTTACTAATTGATGTTTTTTGGTATCGATATATAACACTGATACTTTAATTATTTCATATTATGATGGACATCCAATCAATTCTCACCCTACTTCCCTTTCTCAAAACAACAAACTGGATAATGTGCTAAAAAAGTACATTGCTCAGTCAAAATACAAATAAAAAATTATCTATGAACTATTTGGGGGGTATAATTTTTTTTTTCACAGCAAGAGTCTGCTACACTTCATACTTAGTCTCTTGTTCCCTCTGTCTCTTTCCCTTCAATACTTTCTGTATAGCTTTGTTCCTAATTATTTTATCCTATTGTCTTAAAGGTGCTGTCATCTGTGTTTCCTGATGATCAGACAGAACTTCCTGGGTTTTTTTTCCCATTAACCCTGGTTCTGTGGATAGGCACCACTGAAGAGTCTGGCTCTGTCTTCTTTAGATCCTCTCAATATTTTTACTTCTGAGATATCTCTCCTTCAGGCTGAACAGTTGTAGATGTCTCAGCCTTTTCTCATAGGAGAGATGCTCCGGTCCCTTAGTCACCTTTGTGGCCCTTCATTGGACTCTACTGTATGTCCATGTCTATCTTATTCCGAGGAGCCCAGAACTGGATATGAGACTCAATGATTGGCCTTAACCTCTGCTGAAAAAAGAAAAGAATCCCCTGACTGGAACTCTGATACTTTGCCTAATGCAGCCCAGAACACCATTGGGCTTCACAGTAAGGGCACCTTGTTGGCACCTGTTATCAGACACCCTTTCAATCAGACAAAGCCTTATCTACAAAGATGCTTTTCATCTGTGTGGCTCCTAGCTTATATGTTTGTGCCTGGAGGTGATCCCCTCATATGCAGAATTTTACATTTCTTGTTGAAGTCTATGAGGTTCCTCTCATCTCAGTATTCTAGCTTGTGGAGGTCCCTCTGGATGGGAGTATGAATCTCTGGTCTATCAGTCACTCTTCCCAGTTTAGTGTTGATTTGCTGAAGTTTACTCTGCTCCATCTCCATATCATTAAGACTGGACCAGTATTGATCCCTGGATTACATTGCTAGTCTCTGGCCTCCAACTAAACTTTATGCCATTGACCCAGCCATTCAGCCAGTTTTTAACTTACTTCACTATCTGCCCATCTAGCCCCAACTTCAACAGCTCTTCTATGAGGATTTTATGGTGTGAAGCACTGAATTATTTTATTATTGGGTCAAAACCAGCTCAAGTGAGTGTGTGTGTGGAAGGGCTAGGCTGTGGCCCCCATGGAAGCCCTGGAACTCGCATGGCAGACCTACCGCTTCACAGAGCCCATATGGCAGCCCTGGAGCATCTGTCAATCAAAAGGGCAGCCTGATAGCCCACTCACACCATGCTCTGTGGAACCCTTAGCTGTTTGCTAGCCCTTTAAATTTTGCCAAGATTGTGGTGGTCAGGGACACACATTTTGGGGTGCAAACAGAGATGTTTATTGAAGCTACATCATGCAATATATAGGTTTAGCGAGTAAATTATTACATCTCAGAGGCTGGTTTTATGCTAAAGATGGGAGGAGATATTACAATTAAGAGAGTACATTATGCTTACTATGGGGGGACTAAGGAATGCAAGGTTGGCCCATATTTAATGAACATGACACAGAAGGGACAAAGGGATTGATAAGGTGATTTTCCATCTGGGCTAGGGAATACACAGAAACCACAAATCTTGTCAACTGCAGGCAGCTTGGAGATACTGTGATAGCAGATGTCTGCGGGCTGGATCAAGTCTTATCGGACCAGGGATGCTCTTCCAACATTCTCCCAAGGTTTAGCTGACATCCCAGACAGGTCCCTTGCTGCCAGACTGGTTTCAGTCTCCTCAAAGATCTCTTATTTTCTCACATATTTCATCCAAAAGTAAATTTATGTCCTGGAAAAACGTGTGCAGTGTTTTCTCTTTACACAGTCTAAAGGCATTAAAGAACCAAAGGCTCTGCAAAAGTTTGACAGGTGAACTTTTGGAATCTTGAACATATTTTTAAAAGTAATACTCCTGATTGAGCTTGTGGCTCCATGGCTGGGGTCCTTATATGGGAGGCGGTGTCTCAAGCCTTGATGAAGCCCACATAGACAGTGTCCGTCGCTCTCCCTTCACACACCAAGTTAATTACTTCATCATGGAAGGTTATGAAGATGGTTAAGTGTGACTTCCCCCTTGGTGAAGCCTTTCTGACTTCTGATGATTTTACTGTACTTATGTGTCTGTAAATAGTTTCCAGAATTAGGCCTGCATTACCTTCCCAGTCTTAGAGAAGGACTATTTTAAAGAAAAAGATAATGCTACCATTTTGAATAACTACCAGTTACAAGTCTCCTAATTTTGTCTTTGACTCCAACAGTAGTGTATTTCTTGGGGGGAGGAAGATTTTAAGACATCCAAACTCTCTATATCGGTTTCTGTGTCAATGGCATGTAGCTAGATAAGAATACTGACAGATACATCAGACTTCTCTGATGACTTCATTTAAAATAAAACTAAAAAAAACTCTGCACATAACACGAGCATTTCAGTACCACTGTGTTGATAGTAAATCACTTAGAATTCAGCACATTGTGATTTCACCACTTGCTTCTGTATTTGATAACTACACATTCAATATTCCTTCTGGCTCAAAATATGCAAAGGTCTTCTTAAATCAAATAATACGGTTTTAAGTAATTGGAAATTTAATAAAATAATATTAAAATATTTTTCAGACCATGCTTTTAACTAATGAACTCCAAAACATCAAAATAGGAGTGTTTATCTTAATACCTAAACCTAGAGGCAATGAATCATCTGAAAGGAGGAATGTTTCACAGAGCTGTTTTCTTATGAAATTCAAAAGCTATTTCTGTCACAATTATTTTAAGGTGTAATTTACAAGTTCTACTCCATATTTCATACTTTTAGCATGTTTCACACCTAAAAACTTTAAAGACTTATGAAATGGATTGCCTATACCAGGTTTCACCACTAGTTTTTTTTATTCTCACAGTCTTTTCATGTATAAGGGAGACAGAACATGATCTTAAAATAAAAAAAATATTGTTAATGAAAATAAAGTACAAAAAGTTAAAAGATTCACTCTTCCTATATTTTTTTAATGCTTTATGCATGGAGGAATGTCTTCACATGCTTTTACAACAGATAATAAAAAGCTTGGAATGGTGGAGAAATAAATTGCTTTAGCATGTGTATTAAAAATCTAGTCCTATGATTGTGTCATGAATGTGGTCTCTTATAAAGAACATTTTTGTGTATTACCATAAAAAATACGGTTGTTCATTAATATCCATTCACATCTCTGCCTTTCTTACGCAGTTAGCATGGTGTGTTTGCAGGATTTTTGAATAATCAGGTTAACAAGCAGACATATATAAATAAACTCTTTCCAAACAGAGCTTTATCTCATATTTGCTACAGGTGTTCCATGTACAATTTTTCCAAAATATATTGAGTGTTGTGGGTAACAAGGTATCTATCACAGGATATGTGCCAGTACACTGATTAATGACGCTGTTCTTTAGGTTTAAAGTCTTAACAATGTCATGCAAAGCTGAAAGACTTGATGTACAATGCTTTTTTTAATTTCTATGTAATACAATCTCTCTGAGTATTAATCTTGTAATCTTGGCTTATGCAGTGGCCAAGTTACTTTCCATGATATTTGAAAAATCATGGAAGCCAGATGCAGTTCCTGGTGAGTGGAGAAAGGGAAACACTGCACCCATTTTTAGGAAAGGTAGAAAGTGCAAGGGCCTGGCACCTCCACAGCCTTTCTGTCATCTGCTAAAGAGATCAGATGAGTAAAACAAGACATGCCTTTCACAAACCCATGCTGACATGATGTTATGACCTATTTAGTGACACCTCTGTCCTCATTAAGGTGCAAATGAGACGGCTGCCTTAGTATTTTCATATATTTGTAGATTTTTATATAGGTGTATAGTTTCCCATACTCAAGGTAGCAGCTAACACTTTCTTGTGATTTGTGTCACATTCTTAATTTTTTTTACTGTCTTTTCAATTGACAAGATAGCAACAAGGGCATCATGTTGGGGACACATGGACCTGAACAGGAATAACAAACTGAAACAAGATAGAAGGCCCAGAACCCTTGGAGGTACTCCAATGGGACAGTTCTGAGGGTGGTACCAGGCTGGCACCAAGGGCAAAAGGTTACTGGGTTGGCTAAATTCACAAGGTGTCATAATTAATTAGTGTTACAAATTTGTAAGCATCCCTACACTGTGTGTGCACCTATATACTTTGTGCACCTGTAGCAGTCGGCACGGTCCTCGCTTGTGGGAAGTCAAGGCAGGAACATTTATTCAATTACAAGATACAATATAAAGGTACAGCAAATTAATATTCATCTCAGGGGCTGGTTTTATGAAAAATATGGGAGGAGATATTACAACTAAGAGATTACAGTATGGTTGCTGTGGAGGTCACTCAGGAATGCAAGGCCAGAAGAAACAAAGGCACTCTATACATAAAAGTTCATCTTGACCCAGGAGGAGTGTAGGTGTAGGCAGCTTTGGAGATATCTGAAGCAACAGATGTCAGCAAACTGGGTCGAGCTTATCAGGCTCGTTATACTCCCAATATGTTTTCCCATGGTTTCTTTGACTTCCCAGTCAGCTCTCTTGCAGCCAAGATATTTCTGAATCCCACATGCACCTGAAAACTTTCATTAAAGAATTGCTCTCTACCTATACCAATATGGTCTCAAAAGTTGTTTTCCTTGATTTTAGGTAACAAGACCATATAACAAAGTTGATAGTACAGATTTTACTTAACAGCAAATATGAGGTAGAGAGATAGAAGAAAATATAAAGGGAGGAGGAGGAGAGAGAGAGGGGGGAGAGGAAGATCAGTCAGAAAATAGTCACCACCAGTGGATCCAGCAGCATCCCACTGGTCCTTCTTCACCCTGGGCTTCTTGGTGGTGGGGGTATATGAGTCACACTTCTTTCTGTACCACCTTTATACAGTCCAAGTTCTGGGTATCAAAGGGGTGCAGATACTGTTCCCATCATTTGTGATAGGTGTACGAGCAGTTGCTTCTTAGCCAACAGCTTGCCATAGTAGGAATTTTTGTGTGAATGTATTAACTAGGATGTACTAACCAGATCTTACCTCCATAAGGTGTGGAATTACCTCTTCACTGTTGCAGACTCCTCCATGGTGTGCTTACCAAGTTCCTGCTGTGGTGGATTGTCTTACAGCAAGTTCCTTATGTGGGTTGGCAGTATTTGAGACAGGCAAGCAGGGCTCTTTAAGTCCTTACAGCATGATCTTCTGTTTGTCCTGAACATGCCAGGTGATGGCACTCAAACTGATCTGCTCCATACCCTTCCCCAGAACTGAGGTCAGACTGACACACCTGTAGCTCTCCTGATCCTCCTTCCAGCCCTTCTTGTATAATCAGCCACACTGACAATGACAAAGAGCTGCCAAATATAAATATAAAAGCAACAGGACAGACATCACTGGCTCTGTTGAGTACAATTAGCATTTAGTTGCCTGAAATCAGAGTCTATTCTCTTTCAGATGCTCTAGGCTTCTGTCTGTCATACCAGATGGGCCTCCTGTAGATCTTCTGTCGTATCTGCCACTCCCATGGCCAGGTCACTATCTCTGTGACAACTTGAATGGCATTAGACACTTCATGTTTCAGCAACTGATCTCATGCAAGATCATTAATTCTAGTGCATTATAAACATACCTTGCATATCAAAATCCTCATTTAAAAGCTTTTAGGTCCAGAGTCCTATTTTTTGATTCTGGGTGAAAAGGTCACTTGAGCATCTATAGATTAGAATATAGGGTAGAGCAACCCTGGATTCAATAGTAACTGTAATTTTCTGTTGGAATAATAAGAAGAACTACCCCTTGAATAACAGGGGATGCCTCATTCCTCACCTCATTTACTCCCTATACCAAAGGGGGAACTACTAGGGACAAAATCTATATGCTTGTTAAAAACCTGGGCTTAGAATACATCTTCAGATGGGATGGAAAACAACCTGTAGAGTCCTTATTCATACACTTAATTATGTTTGGGCACTGTGAAGAACAAGTTCCCCACAATACAGATTTTGTAAAAGAAATTATTTGGTAGTTTATTTCAGGTCTAATAAATTCTCAAAATCTTTTAACCTGTCTGCATCCTTAGCTTTGATGTTCATGAAGCAATGCTTTTGAATTTAATTTTCCATTTTTATTTAAACATTCTTGTAGTGTATAGATCATTATACCATCTTAAAAGTTCATTTGTGTTTTAATAATCCATATGAGTACTTGGCATCTCTGTAGAAAGAGCTTGCTGTGAAATCTTAATTCTTGTGCTATTATGAAAAACGTTTGTCTTTATAAATACTTTTTGTCTTAATCACTGAAAGATCTCCAGACAGATTACATCAAATTGCCTTGATGTTCTAGCTTATAAAGGCAAAGAATAACTAAAAAGAATGCTATTTATTTGTGTTACTTCCTATGAAAAACGTTTAACACCTTCAAAACAGAATTAAGAAATAAAGCAATGAAATGAATGGCATTGAAAAAGATACACACTAAATCTACATTGCGTAAAGTTGGATAATATGAGCTTGTTATTTGATGCATTTTAAAGAGAATTTTGCCACAGGTTTTGACTGAAGTAAGACTTAATCTGTGTATTGTTCAATACGGCAGATATTAAATACAGCTTGCAGTATACAAAAGAAAAAGCAATGTTCAGCACTCAGGAAACCATTCTATCAATCAAATTTGTAGATTGACTTCTTATCAGAAACACATACATATTCTACATGACCTTAAACTTAGATTGTGCAAAATACTGTCTTGCAATAAAAATAAAACCTAAATAAGGATTAGTCAGCAAATATTTTGATCAAAAGAGAAGTTAGGAAAGGAAATGTATGAATCTCTTCCAGTTGCTAGTGAGTTCCCAGAACAATACCTGTAAGTGGTGATATTACTATAAATGATCGAAATTCACAAGGTCTAAAGTCACAAGATCTAGTCACAAGCAAGTCACGTATGTTAATGTTGTGCTTTTCATTAAAAAAAATGCTTAAAGCTAATGAAAGACTGAAATTTCACTTCCTAAAATCATGCTTTTGTGCTGGATGCAAGAAGCAATTTTTCCTTAGTTGTATTATACTCACAGAGTAATGTTTTTGTCATGATAGTGAAAAATAAGTAAAAGACAAAGTTGCAACATTAGCATTCAGTTTCACCAAAAATAAAGGACAGTACCTGAAAAAGCTGTTTTCTTGCTGATGAAAAATCTGTAAAGAATATCTGTCATGTTTGTCATACTCTATGTATGGAGATTTAGTAAAATGTATTATTTGTGTCTTGAGAAGATTCCATAAGCTTGATCAGGGACTAACATGTTCTTGTCATAAGAACAGCACAATTAATTATAAGGAACATAGAACTTATCAAAGACTTTACAGTTGAAGAAAATGAATAAAACAATTAAAAATAGACAAAGAGAAAAGAAATAACAAGTTGAACAATGTATCTTTCCCTGGTAATACTCATACAGTATATTAGAATATGAGCAATCAGTTTCACTGATAATGAAATTGGAAATTTGAATTGGGATTAAACTGAACTGATAGCACCACCAGAATAGATATTGAGGGTAGTTAGGGATCTTAAAACCAGCAAGGCTTTTTGCTAATCAAGGTCTTACTCATAATCAACAGAACAAAAGCGGTCAGCTCTGAGGGTTGAATCATCCCATCTCATAATTGAATTTTTTCCCCCATAAACTACATAAAGAATCTATGTGATTAGTTTTCTTTTTAAGGTTTTAACTTTTAAATAGCTATTGATAAAGACAATGAATCTTATCCTTTCCATTTGTTGATTAATCACCCTCTAACTGGCTACTTTTGCTAGTGCCATTGTTGCATTAGATCTATTGACATGGGTTTCTGTAGCTAAATTTTAGTAGAAGGGGGTGCTGCCTAGATGGTTTCTGTTAGAAGTTGCTAGAAGCTTCTCCTGTCTTGTGGCACCAATGACAGCCAGGTCCAGGAGGGACTTCCTGCTGATGGCCAAAGTTGAGCCAATTGAGAATCATAGTCATGCCTCTGTGATAACATATTTAAGAATTAGGAGTGTTGTGCAGTTGAAATAACATGAGATAACAACGCAGATTGAGAGAGACCAAGGTCAGAGGAGAAGGAGGCGAAGGAGGGACCCCACGCTGGAGCAGGGTGGGGGAAAGGACTGAAAGCTATTCCCTCCCCGCCCCTGCAGCCCATGATGATTCATCGGGGTGCGGAGACTCCCTGCAGCCCATGGAGAAGCAGGTGGATGCCTGAAGGAGCTGTTGCCCTGTGAGAAACCCAGGATGGAGCAATATCCTGGAAGAGACTTCCAGCCATGACTCTTGGAGAAGGAGACCCACCTGGAGCAGGTTTTTTCTCCCCAGTAGAAGTGTTACCCGAGGGGTGGACTTGTGTTGGAGAGGTCTATTGAGGACTGTTTCCCATGGGAGGGACCCCACAGAAGCAAGGGAAGGACTCAGAGCCTGCAGCCGGTGGTGAGGACTGTGGTGGAGCAGCAGTCCCCCTGCAGCCCACGGAGGACCATCAGGGTGCTGAGACCAGACTGCACCCCATGGAGTGATCCACAGCACAAGAGCAATAGCAGAAACAATTGACTACAACCCCCCTATTCCCTGCTCCCTCACACCACTGGAAAGAGTGAGGAGTGGGGGAAGAAAGGTGTTTTTAAGACTGATTTATTTCTACTTCTTATTCTTCAGTTCTTATCTTGTTAGTAATAAATTTAAGAATTTTAGCCACTGAGTTTGTTTTGCCATTATCTCTCCTAGCTGTTTTTTTGCCTTTTCCCCTTTTTCTTTCCCTCTGGGAAAGGGAAAGGACTTGGAGATTTGGGTGGACACTGGGTCAAAACAGCCACATAACGCCTCAGGAAAAACATGTTTGAGAAATGGGAAAATACTGTAAGGCAGCGAGAAGTGGGAGAAAATGTATGAGAAAGAGCCCTGTGGACACCAAAGTCATAGAATAATGAAAAAGAGATGCTTCAGACACTGGAGCAAAGATTCCTCTGCAACTTTGGGAGAAGCCCAAAGTAGAGCAGTTATTTCCTTGTAGACCATTAAATGTCTCATGCTGGAGCAGTTGGGTATTTCTTGAAGGACTGATGCCTGTGGGAAGGACCCATTCTGGAGCAAGCAAAACATATGAGGAGTGAGGAGCAGAAGAAAGAGGTGGTTATGGGCTGACTCCAATCCCCTATTCCCCATCCTGACAGTGCTGTCCATGGGCAAGGAGGTAGAGGAGCTGGGAAAGAAATACCAAGGTTAAGAACAGGAAAGGGGCAGGGGGAAGGTGTTGTTTTACTTTTGTCTTTGTTTCTCACTTTCCTACACTTATAATTGGCAATAATTTTTTCCCCAGTTAAGTCCATTTTTGTGATAACATGCTCAAGTGGAAGTCTATCTTCCTTGGTTAAACTAAACACACAAGTTTTTCATTTTATCATTCATTTTTCATTTTCTCCCACTATTTTCTCCACTGTTTACTTTCTCCTTAAGGATGAGGAGTGACAGAGCATCTAGGAAAGCATCAGGAATCCAGTCAAGGTTTAACTCAACCCAATGATAAAATGAAAAAAAAAAAAAAAAGGATAACAGGGACTATCAAAATGTTTATTTGCTTCATTTAACTTACTTCCTCC
>VXAU01001762.1:54660-107661 GCA_013399695.1 Formicarius rufipectus | reverse complement strand
TATTATGACCCATTCCCCAAAGTACAAAACTGGTATCATATTCTATGAGAAATACTTCAAGGTAATGTAAAGTTCAAACCAGGTTGTAACTTATAGGCTGGCAGGTTCATAAGCTTGGTTGCTGCAAATGTCAGCTTGTTTAACCATGATGTACTCTTAAGGTAGCTATTTTCCTCCAAATGTCCAAGGATTTTCTATGTTTGTTTTTTTGTTTTTAATTATTAATATTTTTTAGTATTTGTTCTGTGTTATTTAGAAGAGGTAAGAGAAGAAAAAGCATAAAAAAGAAATTTACGTGGTTGTACTGCTAATATCTGCATCTACAAAACCAAGCAAATTAATTAAAAAAAAAAAAAGTAAAAAAAAAGTCATATATATCATCAATGCATATAAAATCTAAATAACATTTGTCTTGGTAGCTTTCCCAGCTTTTGGACTAACCAAAAGTAATAGCAAGGATTCAGAATGTGTGTAATGTAATTTAATAAGGACCATATTGACTGAGATCTAAATTGTTCTCAGAAATCTCAGCTCAGAAACATCCATGACTAACCAGCACCATGTAAACTCCTTGTTGGCAGTTACAGTGTACAACTTTGGAAAAATATATATTTAACAAGAGCAGTTGTTTTTCTTTAGTTTCATAAATTGTTCAACTTGATGGATGCATGTTTTAAAATGTAAAATTTCTCTTAGAACTAAGTACAATGCAGAGATAAGAAAAATGTAAATTCAGTAATTTAAAGGTCAAAACCATTATATGGCAGCAATCTGAATGTCAAATTCACCTTTCCTAACGTTTTTCCTATCTTTTCTTCCTAATTGGATTTGCCCAGTCTTTCACATTGGCCTTTTCCTTTATTGCAATATGAGTTCTCCATGGTTTGTTACTTTTGCATCTTCTATCACTTTCAGTAATAGAATGACAAAAAGATTTCTATTTTTCACCTGTGTTTATTTCCAGAACAGGAGATCTGGTCTATACAGGTTAGAGTCTAGACAGAATACAGTCAAGTATTTATTTTCCTTTCCTGGAATCGTTCCAGATATTTTTAACTTTTAATCTCTGTTCTCATTAGCACATCTACTAGGTAGCTTAACTCTTTTACTTGTTTTGTATTTTTCTGTATTTTTCAGTATACTTTCCCATTGTTTCAGGATTTTTATTTTCATTCAGTTTCTTGATCAAGAAAACAAAAATTCCGATTTCTGCAGGTAAAACAGAATAACTTGCAACAGTACGGACTAAGCACTGACTTAGAGATCAGTTTCTGCCAAAAGAGAACATAGATGTTCTGGTGGACTGTGAGTCAGATATGAATTAGCAATGCATCCTTTTGGGGGTGAAAACCAACCACTTACAGAGGTATATTACAAAAAATCCCATATATTACATATCCAGAAAAGGATTTATTTCTCTTTATTTGGTACTTGTGATGCCTTACTCAAAGAATTGTCTCTGGTTATGGGCCCATCAGTGTGTAAGACATTTAGAGAGCTGATATACCTTTCATATGAGGAGATATTGAGGAAGCTGCAAGAAACATGCAAGAAGGCTCAGGAAGAACTAATGATGATCTTCTACCAGCTAGAGGGTTATACTACAGAAATGATTACTCTTGACACAGATGTGCAAAGAAGAGAAAACAAAAATATGTTTACAAGTTGTAATAAAGGAGCAACAAGAATGGTTAAGACCTCATAAAGAGGCTGTTGATGTACAACCTGGATAAGCAGAGGGTGAGATGGGTTGAAAACTGCTTGAATGGGCAGTCCCAGAAAGTGGTGATAAAAAAAGATAGAAATCTTTTTGCCTGAAGTCTATTTAAAGGCCAGTAACTCATGTTGGAATACTGCAGTCAACACTGGCTCCAGTCCCATTTAGCATCTTCATTAATATGTATGATGTCAGAGGGAGGACCCTCAGCAAGTTTGCTGATGACACAAAACTGGGAGGAGCAGCTGATATGCCAAAAGATCATGCTTGCATCCAGAGGGAACCCCTGTTACTGACTAAATACCTAGAAATAAAATGTGAATCACTGGATAAACTCCTAAATTGCAAAAAGGCTCAGAGAGAAGATGAGAGAGAGCCATGAACCCATGAAGCTCAGTGAATAATGCAGGATGTGACTGACCACAGCTGTTGCAAAGAAGCTCACTTTTATCTCAACTGGTGAAGACACACCTGGAATATTGTGTCCAGTTCTGGAACCGCAGTAGAGAACAGGTATAGAGAAATTACAACAAAAGACCAAAGAGAAGATGAAGAGACTGGAGCTTCTCTCTTAAGAGGAAAGAGTGAGACAGCTGAGGCTGTTTAGCCTAGAGAAGAGAAGTCTTGGGGTAATCTCATTTGTTGATGGGAAGATGCAAGAAAGGAAGAGCCAGGCCCTTTTCAGTAGTTTCAGGGACAGACCCAGAGGCAATAGGTAAAAACTGAAACAGAGATGATTCTGTCTGAATATCAGAAAATACCTTTCTCACTGTGAGAGTGACTAAGCACAGACACAAGTTGCCTGAGAAGTTAGTGGAATCTCCCTCCTTGGTGATAGTGAAAAGAATCTGGATATGGTCCCCGACACACAGCTCTAGGTGACCTTTCTTGGGTAGGAGGTGAAACCAGGTGATCCTCCAGAAGTCTCTTCTAGTCTCAACTGTTTTGTGTTTCTGCATTCTTAGTCCCAGAATCGTGGCAGTAAGAACTTTTATAATTTGACTTAAAATTTTGTCTAAAGCAGTGAACAGGAAAAAATAACCCAACACTATTTGTAGTTGTTTGTGTTGCTAGGAAGATATATCAGACTGGTTGAAGCTGAATGGGTTGGACATATATTGCTGACTAGGATGGAGACTTGTAGCCAGATGGAAATGGTGGAATGTGAAGGATGTTATGATCACCAAGAAAAGCAGGTGTATTTTGAAAAAAAACATACACTGAACTGTCTAATTGTGATTTTGTTCCTTAAACAAAATTTCACTATCAGTTTGAGTTTACAAATATCTTCTCTCTATTTCTATATTTGTCAGGTCGAATTTAATTCAGTTATTCTCCATTCAGGAAACCATTTCCTCCCAGTCCAAGACAGTGTTGAGTAATGATAAACATGTTTTCTGTCAATTTCACATTTTTTTCTGAATGGAAATATTTAATGGAGTCCATAATGCAGTTCAAGTCAACACACAAACACAGTTCAAACTAAGGTCTTGTCCTGGATATAGTAGCCAGAATCAGTTTGTCACTATGTGGGTGTGTATTCTAAACCCTTTATGTAATTTTTATCACAAACCGCTCACAATGGCCCATTTGCAGCAGCTGCATAAGGCACGTCCAACCCCTGAGGCTACAAACTGGGTGTTTAGGAACTTCTGTGAGATAAGGAAGTTCTCCTGCCTCCACACCCACCTGAGGTGTCATATCTGTTAATGGGCCATCAGGGATGCCAAAAATATGCCATTGTTCACCTCACAGAGTAAATCATGCATTGTGGAAGTCTCCACCCTGGGGGAGGGACTGGGCATTCCCATCTGAGCCCAAGTGGATATAAGCTTGGAGTTTTGGGACTGAGGGCTCTCTTCAGATCCAGAGGAGGACCAGAGCCTTGGTGACTGAGACTGCCACCAGACTGCAACCATCATTTTCACCGTCACGTTTCTTCGTTTCTTTTTACTTTGAACTCAGGGGGGCCACATGGTGTTCAGCACAGGGGTTGGTGAGCTCCACTCTGCTTGTGCCCCACTGTGCTGGGTTGTACATCTGGTGTTTTTGTGTCACAAATGAATTTTCCTTCTGTATCAGTGTATTTTGTGATCTTTTATTAAATTGTTATTCTGACTTGCAATCCCATTCTGCGTTGTATTCATTTCTCCTGCCGGTTTAACTCTAAACCAGCACAGGTCTGTATACACTGGATAGTCAGAAGATGGGGAAATAGAGATCAAAGCAATCTCAAAGTATTAGTTGACTTTACATTGGAATTCATATATACACTATGATATACAACATGGACCTGGGCTGAAACACTTCCCAGTTTTATGTCTTGATGGAGATATGTATTAAAGCTATACATGCCCTGTTGGAAAACAGCCTCCTGGAGCCATTGGAAAATAGCCTTTGGGAAGGAACCATATTGTACCATGGCTCCATAACAAGAGAACCAAAATTGTAAGGCATAGAGAAAATCACATATTTTTCCCACAGTGTGAATACAAAGAATGATAACCTCCCCCCCAAATAATATTAATGTTCTTCTTTGAACTTGCCACATCTCTGAAATGAGCTAGCAGTTACAATACCAAATATCTCTGGGGGATCTACTACCATAAAAATTGATGAGTGCTTTCTAAATATCGACAGTATGAATCATCTCTCAATGTCATTAATGTTTTTCTCTCTGAATTCTGATCATGTTGAGTTATAAGTATTAGCTTCAGTTGTAGAAATATATTGACTCATAACTTTGCTTATAGTTGATTAGTTTTTCAACAAAGTGGTACTTAGTTTTCTCTGGATTTTTAGTGATGGTTGAATTGTGTCACATTAAAACCATAAAGAGAATGGAATGAGACTTTTAAGGCCTTGAAAGTGGCATGATTTCTCTATATATGTCTTACCTAAATGAAAGTAATATCTATTGAGATATTTTTTTAAATCATATGGATTTTTCATGTGTGTGTTTTGTTTTTTGGTTTTTTTGGGGGGGTTTTTTAAGAAAGAAAATTTTTATCTATCACATGGCTACTGCTAACTTACCATATCTCTAATGCATGGTCAGATCTCAATGTTTATTTGAAGCCATTTATATCTCTACCTGCTTTTGTAAAATGGAAGATGCCTGATGAACCATAAATAAAAACAATTACATTCCAACTCTGTCAGCTTCTTGATCATATAAGCTCTCTTCCATTCCTTCTGTGCACTCAGCAAGGATGAGCAAGATGAAAAAAGGAGTTCAGACAAATAGCTAATTCTACTTCTGAATCAAAAGTTAAAAAAACACCTCATATGTTCAACTTTTTATGTGTTCCAACCTTGTCGTTTGTATAAACATCTCTTTAAACTGGCTAAAATACAGTTTTTTTTAATTTTAGTTTTCTTTTCCTTTTCCAATTTACTCTCATTGGCCAGAGCCCCACCATCATGACAATTGCTCTTGAATACTATTATTTTCTTGGCAAGACAAGTGTTCTTGAACAGTGGGCAACAGAGCAAGAGATGCAATTCCCAGGGGAATTTCAAGTGACTGGTTCCATGAGTAAAAGACAAAGGAGGAATTACATGAAATGAAGTGGGGAAAAAAATGAAGTTTTGTTTGCAAGTTAGAGTGGAAATACAATACAATGCAGAGCAGTCAAAGGTGCATACTGGATCCACAAAGGAATATATTACTTTATGAGCAAATTACAGTTATTTGTATTCTCATCAAGTAATGATGTTAATTAATAAGAATTAACAAGAAAGTAAAGTAGATGCCATGGAAATTCTTGTTATTTCACATCTTCAGTCCTGTGCTTGTCATGTATTCTGTAAACTGAAAAGATCTTTCATGTAGCAGTTCAGACTCTACAAAAGGTTCAGAGTACTGCTTTGCAAGTGACTAATGTTTGTCAAAAATATGGTAGTGTGTACTTCATGGAATTAAGTAACACACATAGAACTAAAGCCTTGATCTCATTCTGCCTTTTTTCAAGTCAGTCTATTTTTAATAAAGATTTGGGACTGAAAATTGTTTGAAATGCTTATTAAACACCCCAAAGTCAAGACTATCATTTTTCATGGCACAATTTGACATCCCCTTCCATCAGTATATCATACACCTCTACTTAGCTGTTCATTGCCCACTGTGCCTTGGTTTGACACTCCATTCTACTAGAAAAAAAAAATTGAACAAAAACCTTTGTGCTGCATGGTAAACTAGCTAGAGAATCACTAGAGAAGTGATTTAGTACAAACTATTCAAGGCCATGCTGATGCGGCTCTAAGCAATCTGGTCTAGTGAAACATGTCCCTGCCTATAACAGAGGTTAGAACTAGATGATCTTTCAGGTCCCTTCAACCTAAACCATTCTATGATTCTATGAACTGAAAATTAAGAAAAAAAATAAAAATAAAAAATAAAAAAAGGATAGCATGAAGGAAAGGGGGGAATAGAGGATGCATTTCAAGGTAGCATGAAAAGCTATTCAAAAAGCATATAGGAAACCATGTGTTCAGAATCACAAAGTTCTGATACAATCTTTACTTCTCCCATGGTCTCATGCCCTTTAGACACTTAGAGTATTATATCTCTGAAATGTTATATAAAACAGAAATAATACTTTTAATACTCAGTTCAATGAAGAAAATAAGAGTTTGAAAGCAAAATACAAAGGTGTGAGGTCACCTGTAGAAATTTTATTTCATCATATATCATCTTGCAGTCTAGTTTTTTGGGACAAGTTCTGAAAGCCATATTGACAAAATCATGTTTCTGAATATCCTGGCCAGAGCTGTTGTCATAAGCATTTACAAATTACTGCATTTACAAAGCACCTAATTAATTTGGCATGATATATTTTGGGCATGTGACTTCATAGAATGTAGCATAATGTCATGAAATCTACCAGCCTGAACTGCACTGTTTGCAGAGGTGACAGTCTCATGGGAATATTTTCATCTCTGAATGCTTACAACGAACCTTAAAAGTAAACTATTGGCTCATACTAATGCAAACGCTTTACTCTCCCTCTTTTTCAATAGCCAAGCTTGACAAGATGGCTTTTTTATTTATTTTTTTTTCTTTTTAGATCACTTTACTCACAACTTAAGAAAAAAGAATCAGATAAAGACGCCCCATTTAAACTCACAACACCCAGGTAAAAGACCTAGAAGACTATGAGATAGTTGCAGTATGATAACAGAAATGACTAAGAAATTAATTTAATTTCACTGTATGCTAGCTTTAAAATAAAAAGAGAACACATGTATATATACCTCTGTGTATATATGTGTGTGGCAAGCGTTGGCTGAGTGGTGTAAGCCGCCACCTGTGGAGCCGGCTCCTCCTCTGAGGACACCGGTTCAAATCCTGAGGAACTCGCTGTCGCTGTCCAAGCGTGCTCGGCCGTGGCAAATGAACGTCAGGAGTAAAGGGGGTGGGACCGGTTCCACACACACTGTGCCTCACCTAAAATATCCAGGCTTATCCCAAAAATCTTTGTTCACGAAGCCTAGCCAACAACAACAACATATGTGTATGTTTCATATATGTAAATTTGTGTTCAACCAAATGTGTTATTTTTCCTCTCTATGGATTTGCTGAAGTTCTTAATATATAACATTTTTATGAAACAAATGACTGAAAAAAAGATTAAAGAAAGAATCTAGTTTGTTCTAGAGCATAATTCTATAGTGTTAATAATTACTGTTTCAAGATGGTGACCTCAACAATATCAACTCTGTAATTTAAAAACCAACTTTGCAACTGATGAGCTATTTCAGACTGTGTCTCTGTGAACATTGTACTGAATCAGTGGTGTACTTAATTGAAGTACTACATTTCGCAATAATTATGCTGTAAAACTTTATCTAAAAACATCATTCCTTAGAGAGATATGTATATGGATGTTCAGATCAAGAAAATGAAATTTTTTCCAAATTGATTATCTAAGTTGATACCAAATTTTTATTTTATTTAATATTTTCTTAATTATTTTATATTTAAAAGGTATACAATAATCTACATTTTTAATGAAATATTATAACAGAAAACATATTTTGCAGGAACATACTCATTTTGAATACATAAGGAAATAACATTATCAGAGCACATTGCTTTATCATTTCAGTTTGAGATGGCAAATGTTGTATTTTGAGGATGCAAAAATGCATCAACTGATGGTATTGTTACACAGTATTTTGCATAGTAGGAAAAATCTTATATTCTATACATCATGTTTTTTGCCATATTATGATATTTTAAGATTAAATATGAATCATTCATGTTTAAAGATGAGACAGATAATAAAGCAATGATGGTTTTCTAAAGAATAGTTATTTTGTTTTCCTAGTAACTAAATTATATACTTGCTGCCTTCTAAACTACATTGGTGCCAAGACTTAAAAGGTATCAAGGTGAATCATATCTTCTTTCATAGTCTGACTTTTGTGAAACAATGAGGCTCAGAATGTCAGGCATATTTTAAATATTGCTATTACAATTATAATTAATAAAAGGAATTGGGAGTAACCACACGGCAAATTATTCCATTTTCAAGAATAGAATAAGAGAGAGATACACTAGATCAACAATTTTACACAAATAAACAATTTGATAGCACAGAATAGCATGTGACAGTCCACCTTATTAATGGTTTTATTAGGTCCACTTCCTATCTTTTGCCAGGGTTTTCATGTGTCTCCTAACAATTAGTTTTGTTACACATTATAATAAACTGTCTCAGAGGACCTGTACAGACATTGTTGTGAACAACAGATGAACACACAAGCTAATGAGAGAGCAATAAAGGCTGGCTTCATTTTCAGAGCAAAGGTAAGTGTTAACACCTTGGTCCCCTATGGCAAACTACCCATTTCCCTCAATGGGAAATGGGTAGTTTGCTTCCAATCTGTTGGACAACAAGAAGTCTAAAGAAGTGTCTATTTAAATAGTACTGGGGAAAAAAAAAAATTAAAGCATGTAGATACTGCAAGAGTGGCAGGGCCAAAGAACAGCTGTCATAAACAAAGTACTTGATGAATTTAGCTGCACAAAGGCAGAAAAATTATGTTACAATTGCTGTAAATGTAGAATGTGTTATAAATGTAGTAATTTTAGACTTAGGTTGATAAGCAAATCCAGAATAATGGTAAGGTTATATAATTTGCACAGTATCCAAATTTTTGGAAGAGTAGATGAGTTACAATTTTTTACAGTTATTAAAATTGCAGTGTGAATTAGTGCTTGTTTCTATATGTGCATCATCCAAAAATATATTAGATCCCATTGGGCAACAGTGTTACTGGATCAGAAATATGAACTTCTTTTGAAAATATAAAAATCTATTTGCTAAAGCTCATCAAAACAAAGCCCTCTTTGTCAATCTTGTAACATAAAAGGCACTCAATGTTATTTTTTTACTGTTCTACTTATCCTGTCTGATTCTACTAAGCTAAATTCTTTTTTTTTTCCCAACATATGAAATTTAATTGAGTCGATATGCAACAAGAAAGAAGGAAAGAAAGAAAAAGAAAGAAAAAGAAAGAAAAAAAGAAAGAAAGAAAGAAAGAAAGAAAGAAAGAAAGAAAGAAAGAAAGAAAGAAAGAAAGAAAGAAAGAAAGAAAGAAAGAAAGAAAGAAAGAAAGAAAGAAAGAAAGAAAGAAAGAAAAAGAAAGAAAAAGAAAGAAAGAAAGAAAGAAAGAAAGAAAGAAAGAAAGAAAGAAAGAAAGAAAGAAAGAAAGAAAGAAAGAAAGAAAGAAAGAAAGAAAGAAAGAAAGAAAGAAAGAAAGAAAGAAAGAAAGAAAGAAAGAAAGAAAGAAAGAAAGAAAGACAAAAGGAGATTCTCTATTCCTTCCAAATTAAAAGCTTTTGTCACAGTTATGAATGAACAGTCAGGGAAGAAGATTAAATTATATGGTATATTTCATGAAAAGGTAACTTGGAGTCAGGATGAACCATCCAACACTTATACCTACTCTAAAATTTATACTGATTTGCTAAACATATATATACTTCCTATTATTTATTATTTAAAACAAGATTAGAGATTTAATCATATACAGCATATCACACATAAACTTAAAAACCTTTCCAAAGGGTATTTTTTCAGGTAATAGCTATGATTACTACTGAGAAGACACCAAAATACGAGGTACTTTCATTTTTAACTATGGATATGTAAAGGAAAAATTCTTTCCAATGTGTGTTGTTAAAAAGAAGAGCCAGTTGAGCCTTGAGGAAGCTGAAGAGGAGAAAGGAGTGGATAATAAAATAGATCAAAAGGCTATGTGTTAGTATGAATAGACCAGGGAAGAAGGAAACGACATATGGTTGGGAAAAAGAAAAAAGCTCAGGTTTTCAAATGGTGAATATGGACAAATAAAAGGGCAATCCAGATAATGTATGAGGAAATAGAGGATGAAAATTAAATCAATGCTGAGGAGAGAGATTTGTGAGTCATCATTGGGGTAGATGACATATAATTTAATATGGTGATAAGGCAGAGAGAACTGAAAATGAAGCTTTGAAGGACAAAATCTTAATAAAAGACAGACATAGGGAAAAGAATATCCAAAGGATATTTTGAAGGAGAAGCTGAAAAGGGAAGAAGGAAATCCACAGGAATATGGGGTAACAGAAGCCATTTAATATTTTCACTGCTTTGCTAAGTCACTTTTGTTGACTAGTAATGTACTATTTCAGTGAAAGCTGGTTTCAACAACCTGGAATTCAGAGGTTTATCAAATTAATGAGTATTAGTATTTATATAAATATGGACAAGAAAAACTGCTGTCAGGGAAAGTTGAGCTTGCAAGATGGGAATGGCTGCTATTTCTGTTTGAAGATAATAAATTTTTAAAATCTTGGGGTTTTTTGAATTTACTTGGGGATTTTTTTTTAAGATACGTAGCTAATGTCATTGATATCTTCTCTTCCTGCCACGATGTGCTGTCCACTGCTACATGGATTGACTTTTGTTATGGTTTCTGCCAAATATTAAGTGGTTGTTTCTGTTTTATGCACTCACGGTTTGAAAATGAATTGAAAGCATGGAGATTAAGTAGACTTGGCTGCCAAAGCACATTTAGTCACAGGTATATTTGATGTGTGCATGACCTCTCTGCTTCAGATCATTCATGGAAAGGATGCAGTTGGCTGAAATTCCCATGGTGCCTGGCAATAGGATGTTGCTGTCACTGTGGCAACCACTTTGTCATTAACAGCCTATTTGTAGGGAGCCATTTAAGCATAAACAGAGTTTAACAGGACCCAATTCTCTGCCAAAATACCACTGTGGCCTGCCCCACACTGCATATCTGCCAAGACCAGGCCTTGTTCTGGTGTGGTTTTGATCATTTGTCTTCATATCTATCTCTTTGTCAGCTTTTTCATATCTGGCCTAGTTACAATACACATTGTCTACAACAATCCCTGAATAAGAAAAATAGAACCTGACCTGAAGTACTAGTACAACGCAAAAGAACAGTAACAGCGTATTGACGTAGGATCCAGAGGAAGGACACAAAGATGATCAGAGAGCTAGAGCACCTCCCCTGTGAAGGCTGAGAGACTTGAGGTTGTTCAGCCTAAAGAAAGAAAACTCTGGGGAGACTTCATTGTGGCCTTTTAGTACTTGAAGAGGACTTGTAATAAAGATGGGGACAGGTTAAAGCAAGGAATGTTGTAATAGCAGAAGGGGTAATGGTTTTAAATTAAAAGAGCATCAGTTTAGAATAGATAAAAGGAAGAATTTTTTGACCTTAATTAAAACCATGTCAGGCAAAAATCATATTTAAAGAATATTTCTTATGATTTGGGCCCTTTCGAATCTCACAGGAAATTGAGGACCACGTGCCTTCAAGTTCTGACAGAGCCACAACAAGCAAGGAATAGTCAATTTCCATTGAGAACTATGACACAGAGAAGGAACATTTATGCTGCAAATAGCAGTAGCCCATTAAAGACATCTGGTTGATGATCCAGTAGCCATTTATCTGCCAACAAAACTTTGACATTTACTAAAAGGTAATAAAGAAAATGGGGCAGGTAGGAAACATAAAGGGAGATCTTACAGGACAATGTAAGATAAGGTACAGTTTTTGATAAAGATAGTTTGGGGTTTTGATAGGACTGGGATCAGTTCTCATAAAGGCCAAAATGACTCTTCAATTCCTGGAATAACCTTGTAAGGTTCAGATTTAAATCCATACTGAGTTGTGTCTATTGTTTGTTATCCAATTCACTTAGAAAAAGTTCTGAATAAAGTGAAAAGAGTCCCATAGAACATTATAGGGATGCCACCTTTAAAATCTCAAGTTAGATGTGTAGAAGCCCAGGCTCCTAATATAATTAAAACACGTAGAACTACTGCTATACTTGGTGGTTTAATTCATCCCTTTGTGGTGCCTCTTTTGTATCAACTGTAATGAAACTAGAATAGTTCCATGCCTCACTTAGGTATTTCTATTGAATGGAGTGAAGCTGAACTTGAAGAGTCTGACTTTTGAATATAATAGGTTAATATTATGTAATTTAAACTCAGTTTGTATTTTAAAAGGAAGTTTAGAGAGGTAAAGATGTTTTTGCATGTTTTAGCATATGCCAATGTCTGTATATTTTTTAAAGTAAAAAAGATTTATTTTTCCTGTTAAAGGTTGGTAATGGGTCCCATATTTCTGTCTTGTCTCCTCTGAGTTTTTAAACTCTTATTTTAAGACTTCTTAGCAGTCCTTTTATCGTTTTAATTATATTGTCTCAGCATGAGAACTTAGGTTAACAATGAATGTGTTTCGAAAACTCTCCACCTAAAATCACATCAAAATTTAAAGCTCTGTAAGAAAACCATTATTGAAAAAGCTTAGTGGGAAAAAAAATGGAAAAAAAACCCCAACCAAACAAACAAAAAGCCCCCACAAACCTTCCAAAAATTACTGCTGAGGAGACTTGTAAAGATCATGCTGAGTGATAGGTCAAAAAACTAACCCATCGACAACTGCTAGAGTTAGAAAATTCACTTATCCTGGTAGGCAGCTACTTCTGTTCAGTCACCCCTTTAGACCCTGTTCTTTTATGTCATCTGGACATACTCAGTAAGGTGATATAAGGGGCAGAATTTTCTTGTGCTTATCTGGATGCAGTGAAAGTAGGGAGACTTGTTACTGCTTAATAGGCTACTTGCAGTCAGCATCATATAAAGCTAAGTGCAGGATGACAAAGGAGTCATGCCAACTAGGTAAATTCTATTTTGAATGCTTGACTTGACAGATGAACAACTGCAAATATCTGATATCCAGCTGAATATCAAGGTAAGAATCCATGTAACGAATCAATAGGCTAATGGCTAGCAACACATGTTCAAGTAGCGACTAAACATGTCCATTATATGTTTTTAGGGATAAAGAGACAACAGTAACCTAAGCTCTGGATACATCTGACTTTTTACTATAGGTAGGATAAAACAGAGCATATATTTTCATGCAAGCATAACTGAGGTAAAACTTTGTAGGAAGACTAATCAGAAGTTAAGATCTAGGCATCATGTATTCATGTCACTCCTTTGAATTCAGTGGAGACAGTGAGATTTACTTTGTAATATGCTAGAGAACTGAGGCCTAATGCAGTTACACAGTTTAATATCTTGTAATCATCAACCTGAATGTGCTTTCATTAAGCCCATATTTTCACATTGCTCACATATACCTACATGGCTGCAAAATTTCTATGTATGCTGGATCACAGACTATTGAGAGCCTGGGTTTGCTTACAACTATGACAGAATTTACACTGTTTAAACAAAAAAAAAAAAAAGAAAAAGAAAAAGAAAACACCTTCCTAAATAGGTAGCTATGCAGATATTACAGAAATGAAAAGATATTACATAAATGAGATTTAGAGGTAGACTATACAGCTACAGAGCTGGAAATGAGCCCTTTATTTTTTGATACACTTAATCAATAACATGGGACCTGGAAGCTGTATGTGCCATTCTCACATCCTTTTATTGTATTATCAGTCCAACTGTAGTCTCCTGTTAGAGTGTTAACTGAGCTCAAAGTGAACAAACTAACAGAAACAAAGAATCAAAAAATATGCTGAGTTGAAAGAGACCCAAAAAGATCATCAGGTCCAATTCCTGGACAACCCCAGGACCATCCCCAAGATGACTCCCATCATGAACCTGAGAGCATTTTCCAAAGTTCTTGAACTCTGTCAGGTTTGGTGCTGTCATGATTGGATCACTTCTCTGAGGGGCCTGCTCCAGTGTCCAGCCATCCTCGGGGGGAAGAAGCTTACCCTGATAACCAACCTAAACCTCCCCTGACACAACTTCAGGCCATTCTCTTAGGTCCTGTCACCGGTCACCATAGAGAAGAGATCAGTGTCTCCCCTCCTCTTCCTCTCACAAGGAAGGTGAGGACTGAGATGAGGTTTCCCTTCAATCTCCTCTTCTCCAGGCTGAAAAACTCATCTACTGTTTCATTAAGGAATTAACTTTTCCAATTAAAATCTAGCTTTATTTAGTTAATTTATGTAGACATCATCACAAAACAAATAGAAGAACAATTTCATCATAGTATTCTGAAACACAATCAAGATGAGCTTATCCAATGTCAGTTACTGAAATAAAGCTATTATGATGAAATTAATTAGGCAGATTTAAGGGCAAAAACAAATTCAGCATTATTTGTATAATGAGATACTCAGTAGTCAAGTTACAAGTATAGTCACTAGAATGTTGATCTGTCAATAGTTATTTTATAAGAAAGTCGTGTATGTGTATTTAAATTGAATTCTATTGCCAAGCACATACCTTGTGTTTCCATTTTTGATCCAGGTGTTTGGTGTTTCAAAACAAAGAAACCTTTTTATTGCTGAAAACCCCCAATATTTCAGCTTTTGGAACACTGTTTTTGAACATTTTAATAAAATCTGAATATTTGAAAAGGTCTAGCAATTTCCCAGGGTAACAATTGTTCCAGTTCTGGATCATGACATTAAAATTCACTTTTGTTTAGACAACTTGTAGTTTAACCTCAGTCAGCAACTAAGAATACAACCACTCACCCACTTTCCCCTAGTTGTATAGGGGAGAGAATAGCAAAAGTGAGAAAACGCAGGGGGTGACATAAAAATAATTTAATAGGTAAAACAAAAGCCACACATGCAAGCAAAGCAAAACAAGGATTTAACTCACCACTTTCCATGGGCAGGTAAGAGTTCAGCTATCTCGAGGAAGGCAGGGCTCCACCACACATAGCAGTGACTTGGGAAGAAAACTGCCAGCCTTCTGAATGTCCTCCCTTCTTCTTCTCCCAACTTTATATGTTGAGCATGATCCCATGTGCTATGGGATATCCCTTTGGTCAGTTAGGATCCACTGTCCTGCCTGTGTCCTTTCCAAACTTCATGTGCATGCCCAGCACCATAGCTGGCAGCACAGCATGAAAAGCTGAAAAGTCCTTGACTTAGCATATATACTGGTCAGCAACAACTAAAATATCCATTTGTTATCAACATTATTCTTATCCTAAATCCAAAACACAACAGTATACCAGCTACTAGGAAGAAAATTAACTGTATTCCAGCCATAACCAGAATTTGAGGCCAAGTTCACTTCCTCATGTTCAGTGGAACTTGTTGTGCAGTTTCCATTAATTGCCTCTTATTCTTTTGCTTGTCACCACAGGAAGAACCTGATTCCATCCTCTTGACACTCTCCCTTCTAACGCATACAGGTTGATGAGGTCTCCCCCTCTCAGGCTTCTCTTCTGGAAGCTAAACTGGCCCAGCCCTCTTAGCCTGTTTTTGTAAGAGAGATGTTCTAGTTCCTTAATCATCTTTGCTGCCCTCTGCCGGATCCACTCCAGGAGCTCCATGTCTTTCCTACTAAGGAGCCCAGAATGGACACAGCACTCCAGATATTTCCTCACAAGGGACAGGATCTCCTCCCTCAACCTGCTGGCAGTGCTCTTCCTACTGTATCCCAGGAAACCACTGGCCTTCTTGCTCACAAGGGCACGCTGCTGGCTTCTGGTTGTCCACCAGAATCCCCAGTCCTTCACCACAGATCTGCTTTCCAGTGAGTCTGTCCCCAGTCTGTGTGGGATTCAGAAATATCTTGGCTTCAAGAGAGCTGACTGGGAAGTCATAGAAACCATGGGAAAACGTATTGGGAGTATAACAAGCCTGATAAGCTTGACCGAGTTTGCTGACATCTGTTGCTTCAGTTATCTCTGAAGCTGCCTACACCTACACTCCTCCTGGGTCAAGATGAACTTTTATGTATAGAGTGCCCTTGTTTCTTCTGGCCTTGCATTCCTGAGTGACCTCTATAGCAACCGTAATGTAATCTCTTAGTTGTAATATCTCCTCCCATATTTAGCATAAAACCAGCCCCTGAGATGAATATTAATTTGCTGTACCTTTATATTGTATCTTGTAATTGAATAAACGTTCCTGTCTTGACCCCCCACAAGCGGGGACCGTGCCGACTGCTACAAGTCTGTACTGTCAAACAAAACATTAAAGTAGAACAAAACACTAACCAGAATGAAACACTAAAAGTAGGATTACTTTCATTCTGGACATGTAAAATTTAATTATCTAAATCTGAACTGTTAGCCTAGACTTCCTATATCAGTATAGATATTGAGTAAAGAGTAAGCACAAGAGCAGAGCTTTTATGTGTAAACTTTGATTTCAATAGGACATAAGTTGTACTTTGAGAATAACTACTTTGCTTCAGTAAAAACAGATGATTTTTGGAAACAAATGCAATGTTAAGAATAATACATTTAGGTGACTACGAGCAATATATGGAAGCCTAAATGTGAAGCTTGCTCTGAGGACAGGCCAATGTCCCAGGCTGAGTACTTTTGCCTATACAACTAATTGTTGCAGTGAACATCTTTTCTTCTCTAAATCTTTCCTCAATAAACCAAACCCAAACAAACAAACAAGCAAAAACCATCCAGAAACAGAATTGCAGAGGTCTAAATGTTAATTAACATTGACAAACAAGTGAGAAATGTTGTGTGCAATTTCACAGAAAGAAAAATCCACCAATGCTGTCAAAGTTCAGTTACTAAGGCTGAAATTCACTTAACAAGCTATAGAAATTTGGCTGAGGTTTCTTAAAGCTTAGTGTTTGTATGCCATTTTTCTATCCTAACTTTCTACATATCAGGGAAGCTCCTTGTTTTGCAGTACTGTTACAATAAGGTCAAAAGAGAGAAGAAAAATATCTTCAGGTGTTAATCAGACCAGACCATTTGCAGGTGATTTAAGGGAGATGATTAGGTGCTCCTCACCCGGACTTGGCTACACTTGCAAGCCAACCAGGTGAACAAGGGGTGGTGTCAGGCTCATTTTCAGGTGATTTAAAGAACCTCTAGGGAGCGTAGTGAAGAGGAGCAGGCAAGCAGGGGTACAGCATGGCAATTTGCACAAGAAGGACATGATAATTCTCTTTACTCTTGCTGGGGGACTGTGTGGTAGGTGTGGGGTTTTTTGTTTAGTTGGTTGGGTTGTTTTGGTTTGGTTTTTTTTTTTTTTTTTTGTTTGTTTGTTTGTTTGGTTTTTTTTGTGGTGGTTGGTTGTTGTTGTTTTGGTTTTTGTTTGTTTGGTTTTTTTTCTCCAACTTAGCTAGATCTGGTGAGGGTTTCCAAATTACTGAAAACCATTGCTGCTGCCAATAGGAGTGTGCTAACCTCTAGAGAGTCTCCCAAGATGGATGCAGCTGTCCAGGTCACTGGCTGTAGGGAGTGTCTGAGACTGGTATTAGTACCAGAGGACAGTGTGAAAGACATCTATGTACAGTGTGATCAGGTGAATTATTTTCTCTGTTTAGTGACTGAGCTTAAGTCAGAAATAGAGAGGCTAAGGAGTATTATGGAGAGAGAAAGGGAAATAGGCTGGTGAAGACACACCCTCTTCAACCTGAAAAGATGTTCAGCAGGAGTATGAGAAGCCCTGCTCCTCTTGCCATCAGGCAGGTGGAATAGCCCAAGTAGATGAGATGGAATGGAAATAGATCACTAAAGGAAAGACAAAAGAATCTCCTCCTGACACTCATCACCTTCCCAGATGCCCTTAAAAAATACAGATGAGGCCCTGGACCTAGAGGGTCAGGCAGATGACACTCAACAAAAAGATTTCTTTGGAGGGTCTCCCAGTTGCACCCCATCTATTAAATGGATCACAACTGCAACTATTAAGAAAAAAATGGTTGTTGTAGTTGGTGACTCTTTTCTGAGGGGAACTGAGGGCCCTGTATGCTGCCTGGACCCCTCCCACAGGGAAGTCTGCTGCCTTCTGGAGGCTTGAGTGAGGGATATTAGTGGGAGACTCCCTGATCAAATTCAGCTCTCTGATTATTACCTGCTTTTGGTAGTCCAGGTTAACAGTGATAAGATTGATAATAGAGGTACCAGCGTAATTAAAAAAGACTTCAAGGCTTTGGGTTGATTAGTTGATGGGACAGGAGCACAGGTGGTGTTTGCTTCAATTCCTGCAGTAGTAGGGATGAATGAGGAGAGGCATCAAAAACCCCTTTTTATCAATAGGTGGCTAAAGGACTGGTGCCACCAGTGGAATTTTGATTTGTTTGATCATGGGGCAATTTTAATGGTGCCAAGCATGCTAAAGTCAGATGGGCCTTATCTATCTAGCAAGGAAATGAACCCTAACATATAAATTGGCTGACCAAGAGGACTTTAAAATAGGTTTGAAAAGAAAAGGGATTGAAACCAGGCTCTCCAGAGAGGAGTCTAAGGGTGGAAAGCCAGGGTTAGGAGTGAAATCAGCAACCTAGCTGAAGTGCATGTGAACTAATGCATGCAGTAGGAGAAACAAGAAAGAGGAGCTAGAAGCCAACATGCAGCAAGTTGATGTTGCCACTGTCACAGAAATGTGATGGGATGACTTGCATGACTGGAATGCTGCAGTGGATTACTACATGCTCTTCAGAATAGATAGATGAGGTAGGAGAGATGGCTCTGTATGTTAGGGAGTCTCTTCACTCTGTAGAACTTGAAGTCAGTAACAACATGGTTGGGTGTTTATGGGTCAGAATCAAGGGGAAGGCCAACAAGGCTGATGTCCTGGTGGGAGTCTGCTATAGACCACTCAACCCAGATGAATTATTCTCCAAGAAGCTGGTGGATGTTTCAAAATCACCAACCTTTGTTCTTGTGGGTGACTTTAACCTGCCAGATTTCTTATCACAGAGAAGAGGCAGTTGAGGAGGTTCTTGGAGTGTATGGAGGATAACTTCCTGTTGCAGCTTATATGTGAACTTACCAGAGGTGGTGCCCCATTAAAGCTGCTGCTTACAAATAGAGAACGGCTGGTGGAAGATGTGGTGGTTGGGAGTTTTCTCTCATTAAATGAGAGAGTTCTCGGTACTCAGTGAAGTAGGATAGGGTATCAACAAAACCTTTACCCTGGACTTCTGGAGGGCAGACTTTGGCATATTCAGGAGATTGGTTCAGAGAGTCTCTTGGGAAACAGCAAAAAAAGTGTTCCAGGAAGGATGGACATACTTCAAGAAAGAAATCTTGAAGGTTTAGGAGCAGGCTGTCCCTACATGCTGAAAGGCGATTCACCAGGGAAGATGACTGGCCAGGCTCTACAGGGAAGATGACTGGCCTGGCTCAACAGGGAGGTTTTGCATGAAATTGAGGAAAAATAGTTTATTGCTTTTGCAAAAAAAAGGCAACTCATGAAGTGTTTAGGAATGTAATTAGGTCATGTAGAAAGAAACTTAGATAAATGCATAGTTTGGCTATTTCAGTTAAGAATAACAAAAAGTGTATTTATAAATACATCAATAACAAAAGAGGAGCTAAGAAACCCTCCTTTCTTTGTTGGACATGAGGGGGGACATAGTTACCAAAGATGAAGGAAAGGCTGAAGTACTCAACACCTTCTTTGCTTCAATTTCCAACAATAAGACAGGTCCTCCTCAGGATCACTGGCCTCCTGGCTAGACAGGGGTGTGGAATGTAACAGTCCCCCTGCAATCTAGAAATAAGTTAGTGACCTGTTGAGCCACTTGGATCCTCACAAGTCTATGGGACCATATGGGATCCATCTTAGGGTGATGAGGGAGCTGGCAAAAGAGCTCACCACTCTCCATCATTTATCATCAGTCCTGGCTCACTGGGTAGGTCCTGGAAGCTGGTTAATGTGATGCCCATCCCCAAGAAGGGCTGGAGAGAAGACCCAGGAAACTACAAGTCTGCCAGCCTGATTTCAGTGCCTGGATAGGTTATAGAAAGATCATCTTGAGTGTGATCACACAGCACCTACAGGATGGACAAGGGATCAGACCCAGCCAGCATGTGTTTAGGAAAGGGGAGGTCCTGCCTGACCAACCTGATCTTCTTTTATGACCAGGTGACCTGCCTGGTGGATGAGGGGAAGGTTGTGGATGTAGTCTACCTGAACTTCAGCAAAGCCTTTGACACTGTCTCCCATGATATACTCCTGGAAAAGCTGGCAGCCCATGGCTTGGACAGGTGCACCCTCTGCTGGATTAAGAACTGGTAGGATGGCCAGGCCCAGAGAGTGGTGAATGATGTTGCATGCAGCTGGCAGCAGGTCACTACTGGTGTCCCCCACAGATCAGCGTTGAGCCCAGTTCTGTTTATTATCTTTATTAATGATCTGGATGAGGGGATTGAGCAGATTTGCAGATGACAGCAAATTGGAGGCAAGTGTCGATCTACTGGAGGGTAGGAGAGCTCTGCAGAGGAATCTGAACATTCTGGATAGGTGGGTTGGATCCCATGACATGATTGACAAAGACAAAGTACTGGATCCTGCATTGTAGCCACAACAACCCCCTGCAGTGCTACAGGCTGGGGACAGAGTGGCTGGAGAACAACCAGAGAGAAAGGGACATGGGAGTTTGGACTGACAGGAAGCTGAATATGAGCCAGCAGTGTGCCCAGGTGGCCAAGAAGGCCAATGGCATCCTGGCCTGGATCAGAAACAGTGTGACCAGCAAGACCAGGGAAGTGATTCTTCCTCTGTACTCAGCACTGGTGGGGCCACCTTGAGTATTGTGTTCAGTTCTGGGCCCCTCAAGTTAGGAAGGATATTGAGGTCCTGGAGTGGGTCCAGAGAAGAACAAGCAGGCTGGTGAAGGGACTGGAGCACAAGTGCTATGAGGAGAGGCTGAGGAAGCTGGGGTTGTTTATTCTGGAGAAGAGGAGGCTCAGGAGTGACCTCATCACTCTCTACAGCTACCTGAAAGAATGCTGTAGCTGGATGGGGGCTGGTCACTTCTCCCAGGCAATGAGCAGTTGGACAAGAGGGCACAGTTTGAAACTGTGCCAGGGGAGTGTTAGGTTAGACATTAGGAAGAAGTTCTTTATGGAGAGAGTGATTGGACACTGGAATGGGCTGCTCAAGGAGGTGGTGGATTCATCATCCCTGGTGGTTTTTAAGAGGAGACTGGGTGTGGCACTTAGTGCCAAAGTCTAGCTGGCAAAGTGGTGTTGGTTTATAGGTTGGACTCAATGACCTCAGAGGTCTTTTCCAACCTAGTTGATTCTGTAAACTCTTAAGTAATTTTCTGTATGAGCCTTTTTCAATTTCCACTGATTACAGAAAAAGACTTAAGGAAACTGCAATCTTAGCTTATCATGAACCACATGTCTGCTATCATGGGTGTCTAGATATTAGATGTCTAGGTCTGAGATAATCCAGTATCCTTCTCTGGCCCCTGTAGAGACATGTGCACTTCTTTAAAGGAATTAATCTTATACTAAAAAGTACATCTAAAATGGTTCTAACAAATCAGCCTCTTGTATTTTTCTTGTCACTGAATATGAGGGGAGCCTATTGTGACTGGTCAAAAGGTAAGACTGTAGATATACAAACTCACATGAAATGAATTGACCTTTTCTTACGTGACTAAAACTATGTAAGATAAATTGCCCTATTACACCTCCATGGAATGGAGTTAACTTTCCCTATTTTACCGTATGGTTCTATGCTTTGTAGTTGTCCTCAGAAAGGTGTTGATAACACCCTTGTGTTTGGGCTTCTGCTGAGCTGTGCTGGCATATCATCAAGGTTCTCTCTGATCTAGGACTGATAGACCGGAAGTGGGCAAGAGGTTGGGGTGGGGCCACAGTCAGGACAACTTACACAAACTGACCAAAGAGATGCTATATGATGTAATACTCAGAAGTAAGGGCAAGGAAAAAAGGCAGAACAAGGAGGCATTTGTTACTAATGCATTTGGTTTCTGAAGGAACTGCTATGTATATTGAGATCCTGGTCCCAGGAAGTGTCTGGACACTGCCTGCTGGAGGGAAGTACAGTGAATTTTTTTCCTTCACTTTTATGTGCAGGCTTTACTTTTCTTTATTAAACACTCTTTGTCTCAAGCTATTAATTTGTTCTTATTTTGGGGAAAATTTCCTCTAAAGAAGAGAAGTGATGGTGAAACTTCATAGGTACTGAATGGACAGCCAAGATCAACACCTTTGAGGTCTGACCTCAAAGTATTTGCAATATTATTTATTGTGGTCCTTATTTACTTCTGCCTGCTGATGCAGTTGTACCTGCATGTAATGTGCACTGAGTATTTGTGCTTTATTAATAGGTAACACAGTCTTAGCACTTAGTTTGATCCATATAACTGCAGTTGAGGAACATCATTATAATGTAGTATTTTGCATTATTTTTTTTGATAGCCATTGTAAACCACATATAAATGAAAGTCATGAATTACTGAAACATTTATCATCAGCATTGCTAGATAAGGGGGGGGAAAGTGATGTTATTCACTGTTTATGTTGAGTGATTGAAAAGATAAAGCAAAAGGAGTATTATTAATGACAAAGACAGCAACAGGTGTTGTGTTGTTTTTCTTACTAAGTTGAATTAGCACTGATGGGAATACACAATATGGAAATTTGTTTTACAATAAACATTTTCAGTCTATCTTATTTTTAGATATCTCAGAATCAGAAGGCTGAACTATTGCAATGTAAACTAGTGTAATAAAAGAATAAAGTGTAGCATGTGTTCACCACAAGCTTGAATTCAGTGAATATATTTTTTTAGATAGGTACTTTTTTTGTTCTTTCTATGATCTGAGTCTTGCGTTGTTCTGTACTTCATATTTTAGCTTGGAACATAAGTAAAATGAAAACACTGTCAGGAGATAGTAAAGAGTACAAAAGAATATTTCCAGCTTTCCTATACATACAGAAATACTTTGGAGAATTTGAATAAGTTTCAGATAAGCAGCCATATTTTTGGGTGCTCATTAGAGCATGGTGAATAATTTATAACAAATAATTTAGTTGATGAATTTTAGCTCTCTTCGACTCACAAATTGTTCATGAACAGATTGTGATTTTTCCTAAATTAGCTCATTATTTACAATCCATCCAGTGAATGGTTCTTGTGAATAATTCTTCTTCTGTCGCTAGTTTGTGGCCAGTTGCTGTAAACAGTTAACTTTCAAGCTGTTTTGGTCTGACATATAAACCCTGTAGAATATTTCTGATTAACTAAAATGTTTGGAAAGTCAGAGTATCAGTAATAATAACAACAACAAAAAATTCTATAAGGTACATGCACTTTCCACCCTAAGTTCAGGTCTATGTCCACCAATAATTTTTTAGAAATGTTCGGAAAAATAAAATTAACTTTCTCATATATTCAAAGTGAGACAAATCTTTGTATAGTCAAAAGGTCTTGCAGTTTCTGAAAATGCTGTCCCTTCCTTGGCTTCATTTAATTCAGTATGCATCAGTTCAGTATGAGTGGGCTGCATCAGACAAAATCATCATAAAATTTAAAAGCAAAAGCAGCATATTTGCATCAGCAGAGGTGTTTTTTTTTAATGTTTAAGGTTATTGATGGAGTAATTTTCCAAGTTCAAATAATAAATTGTATAAAAGTTTTTGACTTTTGTGTACCTTAATATTGATCTTGGATTTTGTTATATAAGGCCAATATTGAATGAATAAACTGTTTTAAATTTTGAAACAAAAAATCATTTGGCTCAGGACATGAAATCACTTCTTTTGGGACTAAAAAGTCAGTTACTTATGGTCTCCTACTGTCTTTATATTCTCAATTTCTTAATGTAAATGTGTTTAAGTTAAGCCTTTTAGTTTTATGATTATACCCAACCCTTTTTCTAATATTTACTTGAACAGGTCAGTGGCAAAAAAAAAAAATGTTTTTCATTGTGTTCTTATTTTGATTTTTCTATTGAAACTCTGTTTATTTTGAATACTTTGTCAAAATGTCACATCTGTATTTTCTTAATGAGGATAAATAATGAAAAAATAAGGTTTGTTTTTCAGTGAATCAGCAATTTTCTGTATTTGTAATGAACATACAAGGTGAATTCTCTAAAAACAGGCAGAATCAGGCAAGAGGAAGCAGTTCCACAGCAGGAGGTCTCTAAACACAAAATCAATCAAAATCCCTTTTAGTTTCTTTTGGGAGTACTGATGATTTTAATGCTCCCTTACTGCTTTCTGTATTAGTTTTTGTGTCCAAGACACCAAGAAAAAGTCCAACTGACTTTCTGTTTGTATAACAGTTGCAAGATAAGGTCTTCAATTTTAAGTGAAATTTTTGCATACAACCACTGCCATATTTAATATAGGAACATATAAACACACTATACTGTCTGTATGAAAAGGTAATATTAGTTTGCATGTTTGTTTTTCACATCCAACAAGTTCATATTGTACATTAGTTTATAGCTGTATCTACTAGCTACAGAAAACTCAGTGCTCCAGCTTTTACTGTTTTCTTACTGCCTTCAAATACTTTATTTTCCTTGTAGCACCTCTGCTCTATAGCTATGAGGCTGTCAGTACCTAAGACTATTTTTAGTAGTGGGGGTGTTTTACCATGTGTTATCAATTGGAAATTTTCATCAAGTTGTACTAAACTTTCATGAAATTCTTTATTTAGAAAAAGGTCATTTTTGTTTGGTTGGTTTTGTGGGGTTTGTTTGTTTTTTGTTTTGTTTTTCTTTTTTTTGGAAGCACATTGGCAATTCAGGAAAAGCTTGAATTAAAAAAAAAGCCATTCACAAGGGCTATAAAGCAATATTATTAGGAAGGATTTTTCAGAAATTATTTTAAGCAAATTTTCTTGAAATAAATTATCTGAATTTTGTTTCATCTTGAATGCTTTGTTTCGTTGTGTTTCATCTTGAATATTTTGTTTCATTACTATTAGGATTTTTTATCTGTATTTCTATTAGAAATGCCCACTAGGTTCCCAAGCTCAAAAATAGTGCCTGAAAAATTTGTGTGTGTGTGTGAATTCTCTTGTGGGATGCTGAATTGTAATGATATGCACTGTTAAGTCCCACAGTTCTGTATAGGTTATGTCCAAAACAATGTTCCCTAAAGAACAGACATTCCACTAGTGAATACATATATGATGAGGGTCCTAAACTTTCACTGACACAACTTGAAAGGAGAGGATTCTGGAAGTGTATAAGGTGGGAGAGAAGAAGACACAAGAGAACAGGCTCTTGGCAAGAGCAGCACAAATATATCCACTTAGAAAGATGAGCCTATGTACTCTTTCTATGAACCTTACTTTACAGAACTATTTCTTTAGCCCGAGTAGAACCATATATTTTTAAACATGTACTGAAGGGATGACAGGAAGTCAACGAGTTTTCAAGTAGTATACTTAAATAAGAATTTACATGCCCTGAAGTAAAGAAATATTTCAAATAACAAATGAGCGCATATTCTGCTCTTGTCTTATTGTGAAAGGGGGAAAGAACCAAATAAGAACATGAAGAAAAATTAGTTGTCAGGTTAGTTCTTAGGGCATGGAAATCAATTTTATTTTTTTTTTTTTTGCTTTTGCCTTGAATCTTTTAGCATAAACACTTGCTTTCTCTCCATGAATTGGAGTTAGATGATATTATTGATATATCCACAGGAAAGTTGCAATTTTAAAAAAATGTATAATACTTGGGAATGAGTGTATTTTGGGGAGCTTTTGAATGTCAAGGGCGTTTGGGACAGTTTGCTCATTTGAGGCTGGAGAATTTCAAGAAGACACAAAAAACTGGGAATTGACATAAGTTTTGGGGGTTTTTTTGGTTTGTTTTTAGGGTTTTGTTTGTTTTTGTTTTGCATACTAAATCCAATTTTCTTTCTGAAGTTGTATAGTATTCAGCATACCTGTCTTCAGAAAGTCCCAGACAGTACAGAAGAACTGTAGTCTGTGGAAGCCACTGAGTCTTCACCTTTCAAGTCTGTGGGTTGGTATCAGATTCATTATTATGTAGTAACTTGCTCTAACAGCAGAGTATATTAGATGTAGAGTGCTATCCTTAATTATGTTCATATTCTGTTTTGTTTCTAATAACAGGGTTAATTTATCTCAAATTATACATTGGACTTTCCTTTGTGCCAGAAGAAAGAGCAGTAAAAATAACCATATTTGACATGAAATTATGAAATTACAAGAGTATGCAAGATTTAGTAGGATCCAATGAAAAGAATACAGTAAAAGAATGATTTAATATATAATGGATTTCTGAAAAAGGTTTCCTCTTCAGATTTTGTGTCTATTAGAAACGCTGGACTTCAGAGAAGACAGACAGTTATGATTTGTTCAACATGACATGTGAAGTATAGTTGCTCACATTCACTACATAGCTAAGACATGAAATTCAGGTTTTTATAATGAAGTTTTCAAGTCACCAAAGTAAGTCAAGAATACTTCTTATAGGCTAGGTTCAACCAGTTGCTATAAAAGTGGGATCTTTGCTGGGAGCATGTTTTATCATTCACGCTCTTTATTTTCCTAGCAACAATGTCTAAACAGTTATTAAGTCTATTAACTTATAATAGCTACTGATTCCAACTAATAAAAGCTGTTCATTTGTTTAATTGAAAAGGTTTTACTGTATACAGCATTTCTTAGGGGCGTTTTAGAAGATTAAATTAAAGATGTACTTAATTACCTCTTCAATATCTGAATATGTTCATTAACATTCCTTTGAAATACTTGTTATTGCTGATACCCCAGTGACCCAAAGTTAGACTAAGTGTCAGAATCACTCTCTTTTGATGTCAAGAGCAACATACTGATATTTCCCTTCCCAAAACTTTATGACTAAAAAAAAAAAAAAGTTTTATTTTATCAGGTGAACATCTATTAAAAAGCCTAGTGTAGCAAAAGATTGATATGAACCTTATTACACTGATTATACTGATATTATACTGATTCAAAGGCTTCCATGGCATGTACAATTAACCACTTGGCACAACCCGCATAGAGCATCAAATGCAAGGAGGAATGTTTTAAGAGATTCAGTTCTGGGCCTCTCAAGTTAGAAAGCATATTGAGGTCCTGGAGTGGGTCCAGAGAAGAGTAAGCAGGCTGGTGAAGGGACTGGAGCACAAGTGCTATGAGGAGAGGCTGAGGAAGCTGGGGTTGTTTATTCTGGAGAAGAGGAGGCTCAGGAGTGACCTCATCACTCTCTACAACTCCCTGACAGGAGGGTGTAGCCAGGTAGGGGTTGCTCTCTTCTCCCATGCAACGAGCAATGGGACAGGAGGGCACAGGCTTGAGTTCTACCAGGGGACTGTTAGGTTAGACATTAGGAAAAAAATTTTTACAGAGTAATCAGGCATTGGAGTGGCCTGCCCAGAGAAGTGGTGGATTCAATGTTCTTGGAGGTTTTTAAGAGGAGACTGGATGTGCTGCTGAGTGCCATGATCTAGTACTCACAGTTGTGTTGGATTGAGGGCTGAATTTGATGATCTCAGAGGTCTCTTCCAACCCAGCTGATTCTATGATTTGATTGTAATATCCTAACATAAGTATTCTATAGTATGACTTCTTATAAGTCTTGTAAGAAAGTATAATACAGAGGTAAAGGATTTATTTATAATCTAAGTTCCTATTGGAGTTTGTCCACTCAGCAATATTCCCACATATCTGTAATAAATTTTCTTTTTTTATATAATTGATTTTAGAAAGCTCTTTTGTGTTGCTTTGAGTCCCTTAGGCACTGAAGAAAGAATAAAAGCAGTAACTCTGGACTATTTCTGCTCTCTGCTTTTTCACAAAAATTAAAGAAAAATTCATGCTAGTGTTGAGATTTTAACTTATGATATGGCTTTTGCTATTGCTGTTGTTCATTTCTTCTATCTTAACTGAGCTCTCATTACTATGTTATTTGAATACTTTAAGTGAAATTATGAGAGTAATTTGGCAAATATCATCACATCAACTCTGGAAGGTAAAAAACTTAGGTTGTTCTTGTCTTTCCTGATGTGACCACTTACCCCTGGCTGAAAGCAGTATATCAGAGGCCCTAAAACAAAAGCTTCCCTCTCCCTCCCAGCTGCATGATAAGTGAGTTCTAACACCACTGAAGCAGTATGAATTTATATACAAATATATATAGAAGAAAAGGAAACTTAATATTACTATATGCATACACACACACATGCAAAATAAAGAACAAATAAACAAGGTCTGCTCCACAGAAAGAGACATATGGCTCTTACCAAAGAGATAGCAAGATCCATGACTGATGCCCTTCAATGCCAGAAACAGACTGACCCAAAACTTTGGTCTATCCCTTTTTATATCTAAGTTGATGTAAAATAGGATCAAATGCTTCATTTGGATACAGTAAACCATGTGATCTGTCTCCCAGGAAGGCCCAAAGTCAAACCACCACACCTGAGAATACACATATTGACCTGTATATGTAAAGTCAAGGGCTGCTTCTGTGAACCATTCTGCCTATGTATGCTTATCTTCTTGTGGTACAATTGAAGCAGTATAGAAACACTATACATATACAGTACCATAGCAGAACAAATATCTATATAAGGGCAAGACAGCTTACTTTCTCTATATATTTTTCTCCCATGCTGGACTTTGGCAAGAAAATTTGGTCATTTTAATGAGGTTTGAGAGAGCTTGTACAGAAGTGCTTATAAATAGGTTAAGGAGGAAGTAGAATGTCAAAACTTACTGAGTAAGGAATAATAAAATGCCCCTCTGAGATGACAGTATTTCTCTCATGATGTACTAAGCACATAGGTAACCATAAGAATCTTAATAAAGAATGTCTATCAAGTTCACTTTGTGTATCTGTGTAGAAATGTTAGCCTTTATTCTTTTTTATTTGATAAATCAACTTTCCTTCATTGATCTGCTTTGGGCAATGTACTCTATAGAGATGGATGCAAATAAAGAAAATCTTCATGAAACATTGAAATAGTTAAGCTGATAATATTTTTCAATGATTGAAGTTGATGGAAGAAATCAATAATTCAGTGATTTATCTGCATTCTTTATTTCACTTTTCCTCCTTTTTACCACAGAGTATATATAGAACTTATTAATTTATCAGTAGACCAAATTGCTACTCTTAGAATGCTTGAAATTTCTACTGTTTTGTAAAACCACAGAGTTGCAAATAAAAAAATAAAGGCCATGTATAAAGGAAAAAAGAAAATCTTACAATAGTGGTTGCAGATTACAATTTCTATTGCATTGAATGAGTGGAAGAAATAAAGAAAAAATGAATAAAAGTAAGGTTTGATGAGTTGTTGAGATTTTTTTTTTTGGTCTCTATTGGAATGTGCCAGATTTGTAAGTAGCTTTAGCAGTTCCAAATGAAATTAAGTGCTAATTCTATTTTTCTGGACTAATTGTTACAGGTTTAGGAACATTTGGATGTTTGCTTATTAATTTGGATTATGGTGCTAAAAGTAATGGCACAGAATTTTTGGACTTTTTTTTTTTAACAAGGACTAAAAGCCTGAGCTCTTTATATTTTTTTTCTTTTTTACAAAGAGGAGAGGAAACAAAGAAAGATACTTCATTATGCCTCAATAAAATATTTCAAAAGAAAAGGTTTTGATAATATCTACATTAATATTCTTAATATTCTGTAATAGTTATACTTCATATAATCCCTTCTCTTTCTGTGATAACGAATCTTAATTTTGTATAACCTCCTTTCCTACCATACTTTTACTTATCTATCTTGTTCTTCTCCAGTGGGTAGTAATTTTTACTAATGACCAACAGTTTCTGAGTAAGAACATCATTCATTTTGCACAGGGTACTGAAGAACTATCAAATTGTAATGATTTTCAGTCATTACAGACCTGAGCCAGATTCAAGCCTAGTGACTCAATGATGAAAGCCCGTGAATACTATTAACAATTCCCTGAACTGCTCAGTGCCCATTAAATAAATGCACAATGTATTTGTTGTTAGGACTCGCGTCTTGTCTTTCTCATTCTCCATTATTAGAAGCTGTTGGTCTAAAAATAAAAATCCTTTTGCATCCATCAGGTGCAATTCCTCTATTAGTAATGTTACCTTAATATGCCTGCAGTTATGGTCACTTAACTTTTCCACTACAAATGAGTGTTTGGAGGATTCCCATCTTCACCATTTTGTTCCAGATTCTAAGTGGTTTCTAGGTATGGTAGTAATTTCATGGGAAAATGCATTATAAAAGAAAAACTCTAACAAAACCCATATTTTTTACATGATCCAGTAAGAATGATGGCAATAATGGTCCATACTAATTACAGTCAAGGGTCATCTGACATTTTTTTGCATAGAATATCCTGAGTTGGAAGAGACCCACAAAGATCATTAAGGAGCCCTTACAGATCAACACCTTTTTGTGAGCTCTGTAATTCAAAAATATATCTTAGCTGTTTTAACTGACACTAGCATAGAAGTTGTTATCCAGATGCATTGTTTTGTACAAAAAAAAAAAAAAAAAAAAAGTTAACATTAAATCTTAATTATTTAAGCAATTGTTTAATCACCATATAACCATTAAATAATTATCTACTTATTTTTCCATATAAATTGAAAACCTTATTACAGAACCTGAAATCAATTTTTAAGGTAATTGCTTTTGAACTAGTTGGTAACTTCAGGTATAATTGCTAAGTAATTTGCAAAATATGTAATTACCACTGACCATATGTTCCTATGTCTTGTGTTCTTCACAACGCAGAAGCGTGTCAAAATAGTGGCTCAGAATACTTAAACCAGGGTAAAAATATCTGGACATTATTAATATGAAAGTATCATGAAGAGAAATTTGAGCACAATCTATAATACTTTTACTGATAAGCAACAGAAGCCATTGTGATTGGAAAGGTGGGAGGAGCTAGCTGGTAAGTACCATATGTCTGCTTCACAACCCACTGAAGAAATGTCAGAAGAACATTGCAAGTTAATATTGCCTGAGACAGTGATAACTTATAATGCACTGACAACACAGATTGCAGATGGCCAAATTACCACTACAAACACCTTCTGGCACCTGACAGCTCACCAGATGCTGGTGGGTGTCATTTGCTACTTAATCATGTACCTGAGGAGAGATTATGGCGTTCCTATCCAGAATCCTGTGGTATCCATGTTAGTAAACAATCGATGATCCTGATGCAGGAATTCATCATGGTGCCAGGGTAAATAGTGTCCTGTGTATGTGGATACCCTGATGAAGTCACTCTACTGCATTATAGAACAAATGCAAGTCTGACTTAACTGATTGCTTTGCATTGGTAGTCTTATTAACAGTAAGGTTAGGGAAAGTTCTAAATAGCAAATAGCACATTTATAAAGTTGCAGAATAAAATCTAAAGCTTCTCCCATATTGGTTTCTGGAAACATAACTATAAATTGGAGACTTCTATTTCTTCCATCCAGAAACAATAATTTGGATATAGCCATGTAACTGGAGTCATTTGTCAGCTTTAGATTTTTAATGCACGTGGATTCTGACTGCTGAGTTCTTTTAAAAACCTGAAAGTGAGAATATTCCAAAGTATCCTGGGAATTATCTGTGTTTGCTTTTCCTTTTCCATTTTAATATTTTATCCAACCTTTTAAAAATTATTTTAATCCTGTCTCCTAGTTGTGAGCCTATTCAGGACTTTGTCTGCCTTTAGCTATAAAAGAAAATTAAAAAAAAAAAAAAGGCTTTGCAGACTTCATAGAAACCAAATCACTTAGCAACAGATCACCACGGTTTTCATGAAACTTAATGATTTCAATATGTACTCTCTGCTGACTTTATTTTATAGATATTTACATAGACTATTTTAATACATGGCTTAAAAGGCTTCAAAATTATTATACATCTTGCAGGGTAATAATGCATAATGAACTCTAAGAATTTAGTAATATACATTTTTGTTACCTGTAGATTCTTTTCCCTTTTCCTACACAACTTTCCTGTGGCTACTATACCCTCTTCATTCACTTAACACTGAACAGAACAATAGAAAGCTGGGATCCCAGAATTGATGCTTCCTAAGATGCCAGATGAGAAATTATGAACAAAAGTTGTAATTGTAATAAATCATATATAGAATATATATAGTAATATATATAGTCATATATAGACTATATAGTAATGTATAGCATATAGTCATACACAGGGTATATATAGCCATATATAGTCATATATAGAATATATTTACTTTAATAGAGTCTCAAGACAGACCCCAGTAAGACAACTTGAAAGATGTAAAAAAAACAGGAGGAAAGCTCATGTGATAGTCAAATGCAAAAAGTGAGAAATAAAGTTAGCATTGTGGTGGACATGACAGAACCTCTATTGGGACATCAGATATTGATTTTACTTAGCAACTGGGAACATATATAGAAGAAAAGATGAGAGTATGGAAGTGGAGTTAAAAATTGAAGAAGGTCCTGCTCTAGTAACAGCAAGAAATCACACTGAGGCTGAGAAAGCACAGGGATCCAGACTCTGTTGCAGTTACACACAAGACTTAAATAGCTTTATTTATTTGTAGCTGTTCATATTTAGATTACTCATAAATTTAGTGCAACCTGTACTTTTTTTGTATTAAAATCATACACCTAGTAACTGCTGCCCCAGTGTCACTGAATTTGCTTTTTAGAGTACCACTTTTATCTGAAGTAATGGTGTATTCTCATTGTAAAAATGTACTTGCCTAGCTATTTTAAGCTACCAGTTGTTAAATGAACTGGCAAACTGAATGTTGAATGGATTGAAAGTGTTCTCTCAATCACCCAGTTTGTTTATTAGGTGACAGGTTGTCTGCCAAATAGACAGTCAGGGTTTGCCCAGTTGGTGATTAGTGAGCTTTCACACAATTGACTGTGCGGGTTACTGAGGGGTAGCACTTGGTTGATGTCTGTCAAAAGGTAGACCAAAATTTCCATCAGTGTATTTTATGTAAGTATATTATGTTTAATCATAAAGAAGGCCACACAAAGATATTGAAATTCTCATGTGAAAGTCAATGAAATAATCTAAAATAATGAGCAGGAGAAAAAATTAAGAGAAAATTATAATCAGTTACAGACCTAATGAAGGTTGTGTCCGCAACTTACATGCTTCATCTGGTTTATCGCAGCCCATCTTTAGTTCATCTAGAACTAAAACTTGTACAAAATGCAGTAAAGAACATCTGGTATGTGAGTCAGATTTCATTGAAAGAAACAATAGATATTATAATTGCTCATCTTGAGAAGAAAGTAAAGGAAAACAGTAAAGATAATCTAAACAAGAATGGCACTAAGAAGATGAATTGGAAATAACAATTTTGAATTTTTCATAACTGCAGAACTAGTGGAATTCCCTGTGGAATTTTGTTTCAGAATGCTTAGAAAATTTTCTGGAAAAAACTACAATGAAATGATAAATAAATAAATTTATGCATTCATAAATATATAAATTTACTTTCCAAATAAATAAAAAATGTTCTGGAGTTCAGTAGCAAGCTAAAAATATTGCTGTAAGATCAGTCTATAGGTTACACATTAACATCCAGATAATACTTTGGGCTCATGAAATCCCTACATCACTAATTTCAGATGCAAAGAGAGAGAAACAGTCATTTAATACTTGCTGTGCTCCTTTTTCTCTAGCTGCCTGTTCTAAGCTCTTGCTGGATATGGCATACTTGGCTAGGTGGGCCTTCAGCCTCATCCAGTACAGCTGTTTTTACATTCTTTTGTATTTATATACATGGTTGGTGTTGCATAATTAGTAACAAGGGAACAAATATATGGTAGAACTGAATAGATGTCCAGACTTAAACTGATTGTTCATGAACCATTACCAGAATCATAGTTTCTAAGGCCTGTGAGACTATTCTATGAAGTCAGGAAACCAACATAAATTTTTAACAAAATATCTATTGCTATTGTAAACCCTTAAATGATGATAATGTGTGAAGATGTCTTCCCATGACATGATGCATTTGATAATTATTTTTAATAGTTGACCACATAGTAGTGTACCAAAAAATTTATGGGGTTTTTTTTGGGGGGGGGGGTTTGGATTTTTATTATGTGGGGTAATCTTATGTAAATAATGCATTTTTATAGGTTACATTTGTTTGAATCTGATTTAGATTAAGAGTGTGCTAGGCTGTTGTAGCACATTTGTCCAGATGAGGTAGAGATCCTTCACAAAATCACAGAAAGATGAAGTTGGAAAGGACCTCTGGAAGTCATCTGGTCAAACCCTCCAGTTCACGCAGGGCCACCTAGAGTGCTCAAGATCATGTCCAGACAGATTTTCAGTATCTCCAAGGAGGAAGACAACATACATTTCTGGAAAACCTATGCCAGCACTTTCTCTCTGTAAGAGAAGTGTTTTCTTGTGTTCAGAAGGAAGACCATGTGTTTCCATTTGGTGTCATTACCTCTGGATCTGCCTGACTTTGTCCTCTTTGCATCCTTTATTCAAGTATTTATAGGCATTGATAATAACTCCCTGAACATTCTTTTGCCTAGGCTGAAAAGTCCAAGTCTTCTCAGATTTTCCTCATATATGAGCTACTCTTATAGCCTTTGCTGGACTCTCACCAGAACATCCACGTCTCTTCTGTACTAAGGAGCACAAAACTGAAAACAAGACTCCAGATGTGGCCTCACCAGTGCTAAATAAATGTGAAGAATTGTCAACCAACACCTGCTGGCAATACTTTGTCCAATACCTAGACCAGGGTATCACGGGAACTCTTTTCAGCAGTGTACATTACTGGCTCATGTTCAACCTGGTGTCCACCAAGAAATATGGGTTATTTTCTGTCAAGTCACTTTCCGGCTGGTCAGCCCCACAGTGTGTTCTGATGGATGGTATTTTTCCTCCCCAAGTGTGGGACTATGCCCTTCTACTTATTGAACTTCATGAGTTTCTTCTCAGCCCATTTCTTTAGCTGTTTAGGTCTCTCTGAATGGCAGCATGATCCTCTAGGGTATAAACCACTCGTCCCAGTTTTTTCATGAGTAAACTTGCTGGATTTACTCTGTTTCATAATCCATATCATTAAAGATGTAACACAAGACTGGAGCCACTGTTGGTATCCTTAGGGCACATCACTAGTCACTGGCCTCCAAGTAGTCTTCCTACCGTTGATTACCATCCTCTCATTTGTTTTTTGTCTCATCTCACTGTGCTCTCACCGAGCCCATAAGTGATCATCTTCTCAATGGGTGTCTTGTGGGAGTCAGTTTCAGAGGCCTTACTGAAGTCCAGGTAGACAATATACACTGCTTTCCCCTCATATACCAAGCCATTCAAACCATGTTTGCAGGTTATAAGGCCAGTGGCAGAAACAATTTGTAATGGGATAGAAAAGACAAGTGGCTATTACCTCTGATTTCCCTTTTCTGACTCTTTCTTCAAACCTATAAGCAGTTAGTGGTTGGGTCTTATGGAGCTTTTATTGTGCCAGATTATCCAGCTTTAGAGGGCAGAGTTTAAAAGCTCTAGTTTCTCTGAAGGACAAAACTGACAGCGTTCACAGCTCTGCAGTAAAACTTTGGAGACTTTTGCTGCTCTATTCATCTGACACCACACATTGTATTCCTTCACAGCAATAGAGTTCCGAGTGCCACCATGTTCTCTCTAAATCTCTCACTGAAAATGAGTAAAAATTGTTAGCACTAAACCCATAAATTTTTAATCACTTAACAATCTTCTAATTGTATTATTTAAATTATACTTACAGCCACTTCTTGTCTATTAAATTTCATTCTTTTCCTTTGTATATCTTCAAATATATTTCTTCTGACTGGATTTTTTTTTACTTCTCACTGAATTAAATATGCAACCAAAAAAGCAAACAAATATGTAAGTAAATGAATGTGTATGATAGAAACAAATACAATAATCACAATATCTTTTATGTTGGGAATGAGCTCTTAAAATCTAGTCCTACTCTCCTTGTTCAATGCAGAATAAGCTAGAGAAACTGTCTGGGACAATGTTCAATTAAGTATTTTACTGTGCCCAAGGATGGAGACTTTACACCCATTTTACACAGTGTTTGGCCAACCTCGTGGTAAAAAAGTATTTTTTTATGTTCGCATGGAATTTTACGTGGTTTAATTTGTGTTCATTGCCTGTATCCTCTCCGTAAGCTCTACTGAGAAGAACAGATGATGTCTGGCTCCTTTTTATTCATCCTCTTACTTCAGGTATATATGTACATTGATGAACCCATTTCAGGTTGAAAAGTTACAAACGCCTCAGCCTTTCCTTGTATGAAAAGTACTCCAGTCCCTAAATCAGTTTTGTTGGAGCCTTACTTGATCTGTCAAGTCTGTAACTTTCTTGTAGTGGGAGCCCAGCACTAAACACAATCCTGCAAGTGTAGTCTCACTAATACTGAACAGAGGGGAAGGATCACGTCCCTCAAATTTCTAACAAAACTCCTAGTGCAATCCAGGAGGTTACTGGTATCCTTGTCTACCAGAACCCCAAGATCTTTCTTGGCAAAGATGCTTTTCAGAGAGTTGCCCTCCTGTATAAACTGGTGCATTGAGTTTTTCTTCTCCAGACACATGACATATTTACTCTTGCTGACATTTACAAGGCCTCTCTCCAGCTTACTTAGATCCCTCTCAATGGTAGCACAACCATCTCATATATAAACCATTCCTTCCAGTTTTGTATTGTCTGCAAACTTGCTGAGACTTTATCCTTACCAAGTCATTAATAAAGATGTCAAAGAGTACTGGAGTAGGGATTGACCTCTGAGGTACATTGCAAGTAACTGCCTCCAGCAGGACTTGGTACCATCTATCACAGTCCTCTGGGTCCAATCATTCAGCTAGTCTTTAATCCATCTCACTGTCCACTTACCTAAGCCCTACTTTGTCACTTTCTCTATGATGATGTTATGTGAGACAGGGTCAAAGGCTTTTCTGAAATCAGGGTAAACAATATCTACTGCTCTGCTGCCATCCACCAAGCTATTCACATCATTGTAGAAGTCAATCAAGTTGATCCAGCATGATTGCACCTTTGTAAATCCATGTTAATTGCTCCTAGTAAGCCCCTTGCCCGTCATGTGTTTGATCACTAAGATCATTCCAAGAGTAGTCTTGCAATGACATCAACAAGCTCCCATCAGTCCTCATTGCCTTATCTATGTCTATTTTGTTTATGTAGTCCATGACTTGGTTATCCTCTGCTAATAATAAATCTTCATATTCTTCATAGTAGGAACAGTATAGATAAATCTGTATGACCATGCAATATAATTTTGCAACTTCTTTCTCCCAATCAATGCATATGAATGCTTTTGGTATTTTTGTCATAATGATAGAACTTATGAGGCTTTTTCATTATCATAAACTATCAGAAGATTGTAAGTATTCTGTATGGTTCTTCTCAGAGTTGTTTCTATTTTCTTCAGTCTAAGAATGCCCATGCATAAATTGGCAACCCTGAAAGTCCAACAGCTATTTTGATATAATCTATTTGAAATTTGTTATAAAGAAGCTGAAACAAAACATTTATGAAGCAGGAAATATGACATCTTATATAGTGCCAGAAGGTGTATAAGATCAGGAACAGTCTAGAGATGAACAGTACATTAGGGGAGAGCAAGCAGGCTCTGAAATCAGTGTTGCATTCATAGTCAAAACCAAATCCAAAGTTTTTCTTTCAGTAGCCAAGAGCCTTTGAATACATCTGGTATCCAACATCTGACCTGTTATGATTATGACCAAGTAGTTATTACAAGAAATCAATCTTCCTGTATTAATGTAAAATGTGGAAGGTGTTTAATTCACTACATTTCTCTAATCAGTGACTGGAAAATACTTTTTCTTGTGATTGGGACTCGATATTTTCAGTTATGATCAAAGCTCCTTTATTTATATTACGTGGCTAAAAGAGTTAGTATTTTACTTCTATGATCCCTGGTGTCAAAAAAGAAGAAAAAAAGGAGATAGAAAACATTTTGACTCAACACTCTCAGTTGACTCTGTTAGCCAATTCAACCGATATTTTGAACTATGCTGTGATTCCTGTCTCATGTTCAGATGATATGGATTTCACTGAATTTTTGATTTCTTTGACAGAATAAGTGATTTTCTTGTGAAAGAACTTCAATGCTTAATAAATTCAGAGACTTCTAAAGCAAAGATAATGAAAAAAAATATTTCCAGTAACAAAAGCATGATCAGAATATAGTATGGTACAGTTACCTTGTAAAAATACCCTATCTTGCAAGTTTTCATTGTCTCACATACAAACTCAAGCTTATAATATTGCTTCAAAAAATTTACAAATTACTTCTGAATGTTGCTTATATTTTGAATCAAAGCTGCCTATTGCTATGTTGAATGCCCTACTGTCTACTATGCAGTTCAATTTCAAGTGCATTCCTTTGACAATCAAAAGGCATGATGTAGATTCTGTGATGATCATTAATCAACTGTAAGGCTGGATTTTTTTTTCAAATTTCTTTTGAGGATGAACAAGACAAAGTGGAAAACATCTTGATTTTTGCATCCCACTTTGCATTTTCTTTGAAACAGAATCTTTCCAATGTGAACAAAACAAATAGTCTCTTTAAGACAGAAGCTATATCAAATAATTAAAAAAAAAAAATAAAAGCCTAATTTTCTTTGATATCTTTACCACTTGAAAGTTCAAGTTAAAGTCTTCCTCAGTGTTTAATGATTGCATTAAACCCTATGAAGTCTGAGATCTTTTAGAAATTTGTCTCTGAATCCTAGCTTGTCATTTTTCTGAGAAGACTCTTACCAAGGAGGAATTCTTTTGAACTTGTTTTGTAAGGTGGTGTGATGACAGAGGCTTGACAGAAAGATGAGTTGAGAAGTTAAGCCATTAGTATCAAATTTCATCCCTGTCACTCTCTGCTCTAAAGAGAAGCTTTTACTTTCCAAAAGGCACTTTTTGCAAAACAGTTCTGTTTAGCTTTGCTTTATAATTTCAAGCATAAGTCACTGAAGTACTAACCTCTAAACAGATCTTTCTCTATGACCTGTATTTTCTGTCTCTTTCACACTTATCTCTATCTCTGTCTCATACTTACACATTTTCTGATACACCCTGGAAAACAAAGACTGCTAATGGAAAAAGCAAAAGATATTGTCCTTGACAGAGTGTGCCTCAACTGAAGGAATTTATCTTACTGCAACTTAAGGGGAATAAGTCTGTGAGCATTTGGAATCCATTCTTAACATATATTAACCCTCAGTCATCAACAGATGTTTACAGGTCTCTTAATTTCTATAGTGATATTTCCCTTTTCTACTTTCCCACTACAGGAGATATTTAGAAATTGAACGACTAAAATGCACTAATAATTGTTTGACCTTACTTTCCCTTTAGCAGCTCTATGCTCTATAGTTTACCTTTTACATGTCATACATGAGCTCAGTAAATTTCATCTGTTTTCAGTCAAAAAATGTTGTGGCTTTAGTATTCAAAGGTAGCTGATTCAGTCATATTTATTTAGAGGCTCATGTAAAAATATCAAGATTTTTCAGAGGTCTCTGTCATCAACATTCGCTTATTGACTCATGCTTATATATGCTTAATATCCTTATGTGGGGGAACTCAAAATCCGTGAGAATAAGTATATATAAACCATGGTTAGAGATCAGAAAAATTAGATAAGACACTATCTTACCAAATGAAAATCCATACGTGTTAGCACAGAAAGGATAAAACCATACAACAATATTCTTTTTTTTTAATAGAAACTCTTCCTTATACTAGAGATGAGTTTTATAAAATAGAAATATTTTTAAAAGCCTGTGCAAGCAGTAAAACAAAGGTACAAAATCTTATTTAGGTCCTCCATTTAGATACTATTTATCTCTTCTATAGTATTTCTGATACATAAATCATAAAGTACAATCCTATAAATAAGGTACTAATCAGGCATTTATTTTGTTCTCTCTGGAATGGGAATGATGTTATTTTGCCATATCACATCCTCTTCTCCTCAAGTCTTTGCTAGCCTCCCTTCCATCTCTTTCTGATTCTTGGAAAGAAGTATACCTAATGCCCATCAAAATCCTTTCACATGATGGTGGGCCACACTGAGCTGGCCGTACATTTGCTGAGTGCAAATGGTTAAAGTTTGAAAGGCTTCAGGAGGCATCTAGCCTCAGGTGGTTTATTATGAGACTTGGTGGGTTTCCATTTGGTATGTCCGTCAGGTACCCTAGCCACTATTGACATTAACTCAGATTTGCTCCTCATGTTGCAAAATAAGCATTTGCTCTAAACATAATATCTTTTCAGTTGCTTTCTTTTTTTTTTTCTTAATTTTTCCCTTCCACAATCATACTCAGGTCTATGACTTCTGACCACAGCAGCTTTTCCAACCAGATATGCCTGGACAACAGGGTCTCCTGAAGGTTTGTCCAAAATCACAGGAGTCTCCCATCAGTGGGCCACGAAAGTTAAGGCTCATGGTATACTTAGCAGATGAACAGGCCACAGAAGTGTAAGGAAAACACAGACCTTTGCTTTCAGTCACTCTTTGAGCAGTCCTGGGAACTGCTGTACTTGGCTGTGGCTGGAACCAGTTGCACTGCCTTTCAAATGCACAGCCAGCATGTCATAGGAGGTCTAGTGTCTGAAGTTTCTACTTCCAGACACTCCAGAACATTTTCTCCCAGTCTCAGCTGATATTGCTGGCCAGACAAAGTAATGTGATCTTCTTGTCATAGCTAGGGAATTGCTTATGAAGAATCTCAGTGTGCCCCACAGGAGTGACTATGCACAACAAAACCTGATGGGGTTGAGTTGTGCTACAGGCCATGAAGACATTCTAGAATGTTACTTAGTGCCAGGACCAAATGGACCCAAGTAGTAGGACATTCAATTCACAGAGAACCTTACAACCTCTGATTTTAATTTTCAACCTACTTCTCATCTGACTTCATACTATAAAATTGGTGTCAAAAATTTAGGAAAAAATTGATCAAGATAGATTTAGGATATGGTATCTCCCTTTCTCATAGAATTCAAGATTTATCAGTAAATGCACAGTGCTTTGTTTACACCTTCTTCCCATTTCCCAACCAGGAGATTAAATTCCACTCAAAACAATATCTTTTTTAAACACCATATCCCTATCCTGCCATCTTGTATAGCATTTGAGGAAGGACTAAGCCCTTGTCCTGTCTAAAAACAGCTCAAAGCTCAACAGCCCAAATAGGTCATGTGAAAATCTGGGGTCCCACAGAGACTGTACAGGAATATTACTTGGCAAGGATCAGTGATTTCTCTTTGGCCTGTTTGCCCTGTACTCAAGCATAGAGAATGTCAGTGTTCACCTATCAAACGTGGTGTTCTTTACTTACCTGCAGACTCCTTTGCTGAAGATTCCTATGTTTTTAAATCTTTAAATTTGTTATGAACTCTGCTCAAGATTCAGTGTCTTAGTTCCTCCTATGTAAATTGGGGATGAGGGTACATTTTTATGTCTCAGCGGTATTTTCCATGGATGAATGCTATGAAGATTCTGATATATTAAGACATTATGGTAATAGGGATTTTGAACGTTTTGCTATCAACTCTGTTATTTTCATCTTGTAAAAGAGGCAGGAGCACCACAATGGGTTAGTAGTACAGAACAGAATACTAATAATAGATTTTTTTTTTCTCATTTTCTCATTCCTCTAAAAGGATTTCACTTAGGAGATCTAAACAACTTTTTCATGTTGCTAGTTCTGTTCTTAATATATTAACAAGGTCAGAGTTTGGAAAATATTAAAAACAAAACAAAACAAAAAACACCACTCTTCATTTCATTTTTTAAATTAAATCACTTTGACTGATTTTGAATCAGTGTGTGCTTTCCATATATATTTTAATAAATAGGTTAGCAGCAAGACACATCCAGGAAAATATGTAATTTTCAGGGACAGTTTTAAAATATATAAAGAAAATGGATCACAAATTCACAATTGTTCAAACAGGAAGCAATCCTACTTAGACTATAAATACTATGCTTATCCAGTAAAAGTATAGAATACATGCGATGTAGAATACTGAGGTAATCAGTTTGATCTAGAGTGCTTCACTTCCCAAAGAGCTCAGTACTTCAGGATTTTGGAAAATAGAAAAAATATTGTGTGAAATATAATTTACTACTTCTGGAAAAAAAGCCTATACAATTTCTGATTCCTCTTAACTGCAAGACTGACTATTGAGGTAGTGTCAATGCCATTTACATCTATTTTAAGGCCTCTTTGCAACTCAGAATCATAGACAATGACAACAGTAAAATTAGATTTGGATAATGGCATAGAAAGCTTAAGTGAGTTCCCAAATCCTGGAAAGGGCTCAGGTGTGTTATGCATTGAGAATGGGTAAATTATACATTTATAGCCCTATGAGGGCTGCATGAAAAATTGTTTCTAGTTTATTCAAAATGCATGCTATTCAGTTTTTGCTTATTCTAAGTGTGCTTAGTAAACAAGAGTCACTTGTGAATGATATGTTCTAAAATCAAATTTAAGGGTAAACTTAATTACGTTCACAGATGGTGAAGCATAATTGATGACAGTATGTCAACGCAAACTGGAACTAGCTGTGTCTAAAAACATATCATCACTATCAACAACATAACATTATGAATATTTTAAATGACAACTTTATAAAAGGATGAGCTGGCTAATTCTGATTGCCTCTATACATGGTCTAGTGTCAACTTGTTTTGTTTATATGAGCTTCTATTTCATTTGTTACTGCACATCTTGCATTTTGTTATTGCTGCAAAGAATCAACAGAGGAAATATTTTGGTAGTAAAAGGAAAAACATAGACTACACTTTTCATGAAACAATAATTGGGGCACTGCCACCTGAATTTCATGGGAATACAGCAAGAAAAATAAGAGAACATAACCTTCTTTCTGCATGATTTATTATCACCAAAAGTGAAATTCTTTGATTTTATTATTTCATTTGATAGCAGCCACTTTCCATTTACATCAGACAGAGAGAATATAACACTAGAAGAGCACAGACACCTCCAAAAGAAAGACAGAACATTTGTTCATTATATGACCACAGTTCTTAGAGGTGAAATTGAATTTCAGGATCTGAACATTATATAGATTACCTGACTTAAAAAATTAAAAAAAAAAACAACCCTCTGCCTATATTGTTAATTTATTATTAAGATCTAAAACTTTTGAAGATATGTTACTATTCAGTTTTATTTTCTTTCTTTTAAGTATAGATTTCTCTTCTGTGGTGAGTCTATTTTAGCATGCAACTGAAGACTGGTAGAGCATCAGAACACTGATTCTCAGATAGACTTCTGTATGACTAGAGGGCAGTGGGTATGACCTAGTGTGCTTGTCAAGGAGTTTAAATGTCACCCTGCTGTAGCTCTCTAGAAATAGAGTCTTAAATAGTTCTAATCTCAGATTATTCTTGTCTGCTCAGGAGATGTTTACAAAAAGCAAGCAGACATTTACCATATTTGTATAAACTCCCTTTCAATTCAGAGACATCAAAAGGGGAAATGGAATCTACCTATTAAAATGGATTCATTATTATTGTTATTATAATGTTAGATTATTAAATCATTATGTGATGAAATGTGATGTTACTTTAATGTTACTTGTTCACATACTCTTGTATAAATAATCAAACAAAGCAGTAATTTTCTCTTTAAAAAACTGACATAAAGGAAGTCCAGAATTGTGCCATAGACTGGAAAATATGAAATATGAGAAAAAGGCAAGGATATGCTCTTATCTTTGAAAATCTAACTATATCCATCACTTCTCCCAAGCCTACTTTATAATTGAACCTGCTGTCAATACAAAAGAAGTTTGTTAGTATTAACCTGTCAGTGCTTTGGTGCTGTGTAGCTCGGAAGCAGCTGTTGATGTCCCCAGGTGAACAGTATGGTACATGATAGGGAAAATGTTGCTGAGGAAGTGTTGTTTGTAAGTTGTTATTGCCCTTGCAAGTTGTTTACAGACAACTGATTAGTGTAGTAGCATCCTTCCACCTCAGCATTTCCATTTTCTGGGACCTTATCTTCCCTGATAATGGAACTAAACAATTTTTGTGGATTTTCTGGCATACAGCAAGGCTTCTATAATGGCCTTTTCCAAATGCAGAAGACACAATGGGATTTGTTTGTAGTGTTAATGCTAAGTGTGCTTAGGGAAAGAATATTTTAATTTAAATAGACTTTATTATTTTTTATTATTATTAATGGTATGCTCTTATTTATATTGTACTTGTTTCCCGACAGAGGAAAATTTAGATTTCACGCAGCAATTACGAAAAACACTTAGGCAGAAATAGGTTAACAACAAAGTGGAACAACTTTAGAATGCAGCATAACTAAATAATAAAATAGAAAATAAAGAAAATGAATAATGTGTGCCATGAAAATATGAGAACTCTGAGAAAATCATTGAAGAAAGCATTTCACTACAGGAAGAAATTCAATAGACTAGTGCAATTTTCACTGAATTAAGCATGTCCAATGGATGCTATGGCCATTCAAGCATATCCCTGAGACTTCTGTGAGTATAAGTCTATGTATCTTTGTCAAAATGGAATTTTTCTAGGGCTGCAAAATAGTAGATCAAAGCACTTATATGTTCTATTGTGTTATGCTATGACTACAGTAACTGTGATTTTTAAAAAATGCCTTATGAGATCTATGTTTAAGACAAACATAGATACCTCAACATAAAATATCTAAGTCCATTTTTACTACCTTACATTACACATTTTATGGATGTGATGGTTTGATGGTTACCTATATCAGAAACAGAGCCACAAGATTAGTTCTAAAGACAAGATTAAAGCAGGTTTTCAAATGTTTATGGATGAGTTTAGATCAATGTTTTGGTAGCAGAGGGAGCTGCCAGGTGCCTTCTGTGAGAAGAGACCAGGAGCTGCTCCCTGTCCAAGCGAGATGACTCCAAAATAGACCCACTACTGGCCAACTTGAGCTGGTGGCACTTTTGTGATAACATATTTAAGAGTAAAAGTGAGGCATAGCAGTTATGAGAGAGGACTAAGAAAAATGTGACAGAAACAATCATCAAGAAGGAGGGAGGAAATTCTCTGGATGACAGAGCTGAGATTCCCTTGCAGCTGCAGCCCATAGTGATGCAGATAGTCCACCTGTAGCCTATGGAGGACTGCATTCAAGCAGGTATCCACACTGCAGCCTATGGAAGATCCCACACCAGATCAAATGGAGATGCCCTAGAGAAAACTTCAGCCCATAAATAGCCCAAAAAAGGAGTTCCTGGCAGGACCTATGACACAAGGAAAGGAGCTCACACTGGTGCAGGTTTTCTGTAAGGACCTGTGGCTCTGAAGGGAGCCAGTCTCAGGCAGTCTGTTGCTGAAGGACTCTACCGCATAAAAAGGACCTGTGCTAGAGCAGATCATGAAGAGCTGCGGTCTGCAGAATGAACCCACACTCAACCAGTGGAAAAGTGTGAAGAAGGAGCAGCAGAGATTAAGTGTTTTGAACTGATCACAGCCTTCATGTTCCATCCCACCTGTGTCACTGAAGAGGGGAGAGAAACAGAAGAGTCAGGAACAGTAAAAACGGAGCAAAAAGGTGCTCCTTTTTGTGTAAGAGAAGTGTAAGGAGTGGAGAGGAGGCATTGTTAGTATTGTTTTTGTTTTCTCACCATCCTACTGTACTTTTAATTGCAATACATTGCATAAATCTTCCCCAAACCAAGACTGCTTTCCCCGTGATGTTATTTGATAAGTGATTACCCTTTATCTTATCCCACAAGGCTTTCTATCTTATTTTTAATATGGACCTTTCTTATGAAGACAGGCTGAGAGAGCTGGGGTTCTTCAGCCTGGAGAAGAGATATCTTTCAAATATCTTTCAAAGAGATATGTTAGGAGCCTTCTAGTATCTAAAGGGGCATATAAAAGAGCTGGAGATGGAGTTTTGAAGCCTTCAGTATCTGAAGGGGAGTATAAGAGAGCTGGAGAGGGAGTTTTGACAAAGTTGTGTACTGGTAGTGGCTTAAAACTGAAAGAATATAGATTTAGATTAGATATTAAGAAGAAAATATTTACCTGAAAGCATGTTGAGGCACTTGAACAGGTTGCCCAGAGAAGCTGAGGTTGCCATATCCGTGGAAGTGTTCATATCCAGGTTGGATGGGCCTTTGAGCCAGTTGGTCTAGTAGAAGGTCCCTGTCCCTGATGGGGCAGTTGGTACTAGATGATCTTTAAGTTCTCTTCAAACACAAACCATTCTATGATTCTGTCCATGTCTTGTTAAGGAGAAAAAGTTAGAGATTGGCTTGGTGGTCAAATGGCAGCCAACCAAGTTTAATCCATAATGGATCCTGTTTTGAAAGCAATACTGCTGATGTAAAGTATACGATCAAAAAGTCAATTTACTGCAGTTTTGTTTCAGTGTCTTGTTAACTCATGTCACTCTTGTATGTTGGAATTGGCTGAATTATCTCTGAAACTTCTTAAAACTCTCCACTGACTTTACAGGGCATGGATGGTGATGAACCTTTTAAATGAATGAAATTGCAAATAAAATTTGCTGACTCTTACAAGTTCTTTGTAGAAGTGAAAAGAGTTGGCTTGAAATTACTTCTATTACTTAGGAGGCTGTTGGAACACTTTTCTAAAAGGCTGTCTTCTAGAGTGTGTTGTAGTATTTTATTCTGTTAGATCATTTTTTTTTTAGTATTATTTTTTTTTTTTTTTTTTTTTTTTTTTTTTTTTTTTTGCCCCGGACAGCCAGAAGTGCATGAATGATCAGAATGTCTGAGATGGGAATTTTGAGTACTAACTTAGTGACAATCAATTAAAACAGAAGTTTAGGTAAGAAAATTTCATACCTATGAGAAATCACATGCAACATTTATGATACAGTTTCGAAGTAAGAAGTCCATCTTATTTTGTTTATTCCAACTACTTTTAAATGTTCATTCACCAATATGAGCTCACTTTGGAAAGGGAGCGTTATCTTTACTATTGCCATCAAACAAGTTAAGTGCTCTGTACTTTATGTGCTTCAGGCAAGGCATGAGAGACAATGTGGTCCACTGGAGTTAGTATAGTGTTTGTACTTTTTGGCATCAAATTGCAACTCTCTTAAAGGCTTGATTAGTGTCCTGCAACAACATACTTAACACTGTCAGGTTCTCAGTAAGAATTTTCTCTGAAAAGGCTAGCAACATTTTTTTTTCCTCATCCCAAGAGCAATGTGAGAATATAGTACTTGCAATTTAAAATGCATTCTGAAATTAAAAATTTATACTTTTTAGCACAGTTCTATGACTCTTAGTATGACTGCTAAATCTAGCAACATTTCATCCCTTTATTAAAGATTCACTAACAGGAATCTGGGTTTTGCTGAGATATCACATATCCAATTTAGTAGACAATCCTCTGCTGTGCAGTGAGTGTCATGATACTGGGAGAAATTTTGAGTACTAGGTTCTTATATTTAGTTAAAATCAGGTTATTGTATGAAAAAAAAAAAGTGTAAATTTAAGCAAGTTGAAGATGAAAAGAATAAGTGTACAAAGAAGTTCTTTGATGAATCATTAGTTGAGACACAGTGAGGGGAAAAGAAAAAAAAAAAAAAAAAGAGAGTTATTGGCAATGTGGGAATCTGAACAAATAGATCTTAAAAAATTGTCCAAAATTCATTAGTTTGCTAAGATTCTGCTGCATGATTTTAAAAAGTTGCAGGTTCTGAAGTGCTCATTTTTGGTCTTTGATATGTAAGATAACCAAATTTAATTTATAGCTGCCATTGACTTTGGCAGTCCTGCTTTATTTTCAAGCCATTATGTAGTAGCTGTCATTTGATAAGGTGTAATTTCATGTGTTTCTGAGACAACTGGAGTAACTGGCAAAGAAGAAGGAGGTGGTGTGGTATCATCATATGTGATGAATATATTCCATTCTGCAAGCACAGAGAAAGCAACAAATAAAAGCAAATTGAGAAAGGTTTCTTTTCAAATTCCAGTACTTTTTATAGTCCAGTCTAATAGGATATTGTAACAGAAGCTTACCACCTAGATTCTGAGTTGATTCTGAAATTTTATAAAGCCACATATTTTGAACACCTGCTTTTTCCTGTTTCATAGACATTGAATGTGTAAGCCTGATCATTGCCACTTGTTAGGATAATTTTGTTAGAAGAATATTTTGTTTATGCTGTCACTTTCTACCCTAGGCAAGTCCCTGACAAATTAACTGAAGGAACAATTAAGAATTCCTGTTGATTAAACTGTAGAGTTTAATATTATATTGTATTAAATTTCATCTATCCAACCAAGGACAAAAAGAAATTTACACAGTTTATCTTGTGTGACCTGGAGCCAACTTACATGCATGAATCCAGAGGGAAATAGTCAGTATTTTAACCAACAATACTGTTCTATCTTTTCTGGCAGATACATTCTATTTTTCTGGTTCATCTATTACTGTTCTATTCTGAGTTCATGACTGCCCTTTATGCTCAATACAAAAGCTAATTATTGTGCTAAGCAGCTTTTCTAAAGGCTTTGCTTTTGCATCTTTGATGCTTCATGAACAGAATGGCAAATTAAAACATAGATAAATGATCTAAAACTGAAAACAGTTGTTCTACTTATCATTTAATAATAGACACAAGGCTTTTTTAGGAGAACATATATATTAAAAGACATTTACCAGTCTGCTATTCTACAACTCATGCATCACCTCCTCTCCAACTTTTTTTTTTTTTTTTTTTGCAGTAATAGCTATGTAATGAGTCTGTTTAGGATACATCTTACTAAATGGTTCTAATCTATATAGGTTCTCATACCACACTCATCATCATAGTATCCAAGCGATTTCCCATAGTGCATTACGCAATGTGAATAACATCTGTCACATATTTTGTTCTCATAATTTCCCCAGGGGTAGAACTACATGCAGTGAAGTATTTTGGTTTGTATTTGTTTATTTTTCAAGTGGTCCATGACTTGGGGGTTATTTAGTCCACACAGGGTCAGACAAAAAGTAAAGTTTACTGTAGGTCAGAGAAAAATGTAAACAGGAATTAAATTATGGCCTTTAAAATATTGAAATGAATATTCCAAACATTGAGGTATAACTTTGATAATTCTTCATCTGCACATTAAAAAAAAAAAAGTTTCTGAAGTGTCTTTTTAAGAAATTATAAAATATTTTTCCCCTATCAGTGGATGAAAACAAATCTTTCAGATTAATCAAACCACACTATACACCTGGAGCTTTTATATTTCACATTTGAGAGCTGGTCTTGATAGTGTATTTGTGTCTTGTCTAAAAATAACTTACAATAAACTTAAGCAGCTACTTTGATTGTACTGCAAGGGTAGGGGCCCAGGTCAGAACTGCACTGACAGAGTGTTTTATGTTTCATTCCATTGAGGACCACATATAAACTTAACTATTGGCTTTCTCATTTGATGACAATAAACGTAAAGCAGATGCTTACAAGTAAGCATGTGTTTAAGTACTCTCTTGTTTCCATGAATCAGGGCATAAAGACAGTAAAAGACCTGTTTAGATCCTTTATCCCATTTCTCAGACCATGTGCAGTTCCCATATGCTTCCCTCATGGCAGATTTGATAGGATTTTTTTTTTCTTTGTCAGTTGTTTGAAGTGGTTCAAAGTAAGGTTCATTTGCTTCACAGTACAATTGCATAGCTTAGCCAACCTTAGCTGACTGGCTATTCCCTCTGAGTTCATTATCTTTTTTGTCTCTTCTTAGTTTTCTTCAGTGATAAACCCACAAATTCTTAAGACAATAGATTATTTTTCTATTTGGTATGGGGAGGGAAGTTTAAGGTGAGTAGACACTTTGATGTGTATGTTAGAAGGCTAAGCTCTCGGCAATCAGTATGTGTCACCAGGTGGCAAGCAGGGCAGGAGTTACCCTCAGTGCTGTCTCTTTCCAAGGTCTAATCAGGGCATCAAAGGATATAAGTAAATTCTTTGTGAGAATGAATGAGTTAGGATTGCTCGGAACTGCCCTAAAGGCCATTAGACAATTTCTTTACTCTTCAGTGATAAAAACTGTCTTATGTATTTCGTTTCAAAAGAACATGCCATTTATTCTCTCCTTTTCCCTTGGATAAAATAATACATCAATTACAGATGGCCATCTCACTGCCGTGTTCCATCTTTAAATGTTCTGGATTCAACTATGATGCTAATAACATGAAGGTTGTGGGTTTTGAACTCTGTATGGGCCATTCACTTAAGAGCTGGGCTTGATGATCCTTGTGGGTCCCTCCTAACTGTGTGATTACGTGTAAAATATCTGGCTCTTTTCCTAAATGCTATTGTGCCCTTGTGCTTTCTAAATGATAGAAGGGCAGAACAAAGGGTGGCGAAGGCCTTCAGTGCCATGTTTATTTTAAAAGATACTCGGCAGATTTCTGAACATGCATACAGTAAATTAAAAGAGTGAAGAAAATAGTCTTTTGAATCTAATGATTATTTAAGATATGCTCCATTGTACATACTAATAAAGCATCATTGTTTGTATTAATTTAAGTAAAATTTATGGCATCACTGATGATATTTATCTGCATGTTACTGCGATGGAAATTTATCTAATAAGAAAAATAATGAACCCCTGTGCAGTTTCAAATTGCTTGGTAGAGGGGATTTATTAGAAAATTTGAAATTTGATTTCAGTCAAGATAAGGTAAAATGTGCAAAGTCTTTTCGTACTGATTCATGTTTTAAAACTTTAGTATTGTGTTGAAAAGTCTAGATTCATTATTAGTTTATTTAAAGAGGTAGGAAAGAACCAAAATTAATTAATTTAATGTCATTAATCAAAATAAACAGGGTAAGTGCAGATTTCAAAGCAAGCCAGGAAGCACTAAAGTTGGGATACCTGAGAAATCTGTAGTGAATTAGATATTTTCAGGGGAGTGTTTAGTTCTACTTTTTTTGCTGCAAGTTTGTTAAAATAAAATCCAGTTCAATCAAAGCTATACAGAATTGCATTGTGATTTAATGTGTAATGCTTTAAAAAAAACCAAAAACAAAACAAAACAAAAAAACAAAAGATGGAATTGGAGTAATCTATAAGAACTGAAGGATACTGTGAGTTTGCCAGGTTGAAGGCCTGTAAGAAATGGATGAAAGCATCAAGAAAGTGACAGAATTCTGCTGAACACAATACATGTATTATATATATATGTGAAGTCAGAGACACAGAAGAGGGAAAGACAACAAATCCTCAGAAATTCTTTGTGCAGTGTAAATTTGTCATTTAAATTTTCCCCCATTTTTTCTGTACTATCTATCTATCTATCTATCTATCTATCTATCTATCTATCTATCTATCTATCTATCTATCTATCTATCTATCTATGTGTGTGTGTGTGTATATATGTACTTATGTATATGTAAGTGTGTATAAGTACATATGTATGTATATACATGTATGTATGTATGTGTATGTGTACATTAACACTAGGCAATATGCTAAGGTATTCAAGTGATATCACCAAAAATCCCTTTTTGAATGGACAAATGGCCTGCCTGAGGAATTTTCATTTTTTCCTTGCTCAGGACTGTCTCTGGGTATTATTTTAACTGCCATCAATTCAAATATTTTAATATTTTTAATGAAGTATGGTTCATAATTTTTATCAAAACACTAGTTTTGAGATGACTATTCACAGAGTTACAGTTGGTAAAAACAGAATTTTTTAATTTCTTTTTTGTAATATTTAATTGATTATGCCTAATCAAGCTTAAACTCAATTGTGGTCTGAAGTGCTTTTGCTATGGGTTGGTATGCTGTAAAGAAGGTGTGTTTCTGGTGTAAAGGTCAAAATTATTTTAAGATTTTTCATTTGCTAAATATGTCCTGAAATAATTATACTGCCACAGAGTTCAAAATTAATGTTATAACTTGAAAAATGCAGTAATGATGCTAAAACAACCATGAGGTTTTTCATCCAACTATATTCAAATGCAGCAAATTAATATTAACAAATAGTAATATTTATATTTGCTGCATACTTTTACATTAAAAATAGAACATTTTGATTTGCTTCAAAGCAGTTTATCAGTATTTTGATTTTTTTCAACATGATCATGGGAAAATAAAAATGTTTTCCTGCAATATTAACCTAATAACAAATTTGCTGTGCTTCCTCAAGGGATAATTTCACTAGAAGGGATTGTATGTCGTTGCCGAAGATTTAAATGTATTACTTTACATCAAATATGTTGTTTTATTGTCTGTTAGGAAAAGCAAAGGTAGAATAATGAATTAGTTCCAGAGATCTGATGCAATGTAATTTTTATCATATTTCCAAATTCAAAAATTTTGCCTTTTTCTGTGCCTTTTCTGTGCGACTCCTTGTAAAAAGAGTCTACCTTATCTGTAGCCATCCCTTAAATACTGGAACATGGTGATAAGGTCTCAATCCTTCTTTTCTTGAGGCTGAGCAAATCTGGTTCTCTCAGTCTATCTTCACATGTCAGGGTTCCCAGTCCTTTCATCATCTTTGGGACCCTTCTTTTAATCACATCTGTTTTGTACAGCATTAGTATAAGCATTAGTTGAGCAAGTTTAAGACTTCATTCTCATTATTGGACTTAAGAAAGCTGCAGAAATACTGCCTCATGAAGGTAAATATATCAAAGGAGATATTCAACAGCACAGAATGTTCCTGGCAAACAAGTTTTCTACTACCTTGCATGTTCTCAGTTTCCATCTTTGGTACTTGTTATTAGCATATGCAAGAATGCTTTTCTTATCTCAGGTAATGTTTAGCACTCCACTTTAAAGAGGTCTCTGATGTCTTTCTATTTATACAATACCTCACTCCTTCTACCTTGCACCTCAAAGGGGGAGGCTGACAAGAGATATTGTGTATGGTTAAGTCATTCTGTACCTCTAGGAGCTCATTACACATTCTCTGTACAAAACCAACCAGCCAACCAACCAAAAAAAAAA
>VXAU01001762.1:38217-53702 GCA_013399695.1 Formicarius rufipectus | reverse complement strand
TTTTTTTTTTTTTTTCAGAATGGAAAACTACGTTCACACACTGACTACTGAGCGAGATAATTCTGGAACCAGTTCATGGAGAACAATTAATTCAATGGAACTCAGTACAGTATCAGAACTAACCAGAATTAGACTTGTGACAGGCAAAGTTTACAAGCTGAGACGTAAGTCCATGTTATGACAGATATACTGATTTTCTGAAGTAAACTACTTTGTGCCATAAGGTTGAAAATGTCTTTACAAATATTGAATCAGAGATATCCATTTCATACACCACTTCAGTAGCAGGCACTGTATGGCATTCAACATTCTGGCTCTTCAAAACCTTGTTGCTGGAAGAATGATAATGCTCATCGCATTCACATGTGTGAATTTCTCATGGACATAGGAGCTTACTTTCCTTTCTTTCCTCTGTCCCAGACTTTTGCATATGTACTCGAAGGTTACTGTGACACTCTGAAATTTGGTAGAGTCATCCTGAAGAAAGATTTTAGATATTTTTTCCAGTCTTCAGCTATCCTGAACTGCTGTTTCTTGTCTTTGATAATTTTTCTGGAAATTATATTAATTTTCATTTAGGTATTAATAGAATTTCTTTCCAAAAGTAAAATTACTTCCTGTAGTGCATGTGTATGAGTGGGTGGTTTTCTTGTTTCTTTTTTTCTTCTTTTCTCCCCTTTTATATTTTTTCTTTTTTTTTTTTCTTCATTGTTTTTAGAGTTTGTTTGTTCATTTGTTTTAAATGTGTGTGTGTGTGTGTGTGCTTTTACTTCCCTATAGTCACCAAGAGCCCTAAGCAGTCCTGCTGAATTATGGCAAGGATCCAGTATAGATGCTGAAGTTTACAAAGCCCAGGTGGCATGCTGACAGATGAATTGTGATGGCAGCTTGAGGGCTTGGTATATTAAACATGATGAGGGGCTGGGTAAGGAATGAGAGTCTCTGCGATTTGCACATCCTTCATCTTATCCCTTAAGCTTTACAAGAGCAAAATTCATTAAGGAGATTAAGCACAGGACTGAATGTCTAATGTGACAAGAGAGTGCAATTGGATTTTTTCCCATTTGCTCAGCCCTGATACCTCAATATTAAATTGATTAGGTCATAGGAATGGCCTTATAGAACTTATAAACTATTTAAAACTCCAGTTTGGGCACAGGGCAGTCAGTATTGACACATGCAGCCAGCCTTCACAAGATCAGCCTGCACCTTCTACAGGGCCACTTGTCTGACTGACACAAAAGTCTGAAGGGTGCCTGTTTAAATGGCCTAGGTAGTACATGCTAGATAATAATCTTTTTAATCTCTGGAAGTCTTGAGTCTTCTGAACCCCCTCAAGGCTGATTCCACACAGTTTGGTTCTAGTTAGTGGATTGAAAGTGAATAAGCAGCGGGGTTTTCAAAGTGTTGTGCTCTTTTTGCATGTTTTAGTCCACATGCACCCCAACATAAACACAACCTGTAAGCTTTCACAACTCTAGGCAGATATGTTGATTATGGGATATATTCAATATCTGCCTGGAAAATATCAACAATGATGAGACCAGTCTTTTATTTCTTGAAGACAATCTGTAAAACTTTGTTGTGTTTATATACATTCAAAAAATATTTAATCCATATTTATTTATCTGACTCTTTCACAGGCTAGGTAATGAAATGCATCAAGTTTGAACCTGAGCATGATATACCATATTTCCCTTTTTCCTAATTGTAGTCTGCATGGATCTTTAAAAATGTACTGCATGTTTGAAGCAGGTTAGTTTTCTGGAGATAAAACACCTCTTCATATCTGTTCTGAAGGAAGAAATTATAGAGATATGTTTCATCTTTATGGGAAGCACTGTTATGTTAGGCTAGATATGCATGGCTTTTATGCAGGAATAATTGGAGATAAAACTCATGTAAGGGTACTGAGCATTTCAGATGTAAAAGAAAGAAAATCACATCAAAAGACAAAAAGAAACTTGTAGTCTTTCGATACCATGGTGGCAGTGAATAGTTTCCAAGGTTGTTGGCTCATTCTAGTTTTCATTTATTAGAGGCTAAGATCCATTTGACTCAGGTTTAATAGATTTCCAACCACAGGAGCACTGAAGAATCACCTTTTGAGGTGCTTACTGAGGTCATCAGCAAGACCTTTGAAGAAGGTTTCTTAAATTACAAATGTAATCTGCAGCACTGAAATCAAAAAGGAAGTGAATGTAGATACTGAGAAGTTCTTATTAAAGCAAAGAATGAAAGAAGGGACCAAAGGCATTAACCCATGTGACAGAGGTGACTGTGACAAAATTTTGATTCAAGGATTATATTGGCACATATTTAATAAGTTGTATTGTCAGGTGAGTGAAACAGTTCAGCTTTATAAGGTATGTGGCTTCAGTATTAAAAGACATGGACCATTTACTGTTTCTTTGGTACTGCTTTGAGGGCAAAAAGAGGGAAAAACTGTCAGAGCACGGTTTCAGTCTTATTTATGTTCTTATTCTTTTATCATTAACCTGCTCTCCGGAAAAGCCAGTCGAGTGCACTGCCTAGAAATTATTTCAGTCCTAGGATGGAGTCACTGTGGAGGAAGAGAGTTTTGACCCTCTTCTGTGGCAATGTTTTATGCAATCTGCTCTCTGCTTGGTGAAATTATAGGTCCTTTATGTTAGAATATTTTAAGTTATAATTTCATTTTTAGCTATCTCTTTGCACTTTGTGTAAGACATATGACTGTTTCAAGCTTTGTTTGTAATATGGAGCATTTGAAAAAAAGAATAGACAACTGATGGACTCAGATAATTTACCTAAATTATGAAAGAGGAACTTTCCAGCTAAGAGTACATAATACAAACTGGGTGACTGGCTTCTGACAGACTAATCAGTAGTCTGAGTAGTGAAACTATGTGCCAGTGAGGTTCAAGTGGATTAGTGTCTTCTCCCAATAATACCATTCCGTTTGATATTTTCCCTTGCTTCACATGATACTTTAAGTTCAGATAGTAGATGTATCTGTATCTGTGCAGCCATTTATCTGGTGAATGGAACATTATTTGGGGTAATATCTATTTGGTATTTGTAGACGTGTCTGTAACACTGTTAACAGTAACTATACTAGTAAGATTCCTTGATAGACAAAGAAGTTAAACTGTTAAAGGGATTTCAGCTAATGTATTTTAGAATTAAAATTCATGATAGGGTTATATTTTTTCTTGTGACTTGCTCAATTGACAAGCCTGAAGGAAGCTAGCTTATCTCCAGTATAGAAACCTCACTATCTCAGAGAAAATAGCATACCTTTTGTGCTGAAATGATAAACTTATTTGAATGTGAGGGTATTTTCACGTAACTAAAGTAATTCTGTTTTTTCAGTCACTTCGTTCTCATGTCTGAGTGGTTTTATCAGGTTGCTGACTTCTATAAACATATTCTTGTTATCCCGCATTGAAAAGGGCAGTGGGACAGAGGACAATACTCTTTAGATATAGCCCAGAGCCACAAGAAAACATTTCTTCAGTCATCAAAGATCCCGAATGAGTTGGTTTAGTGTCAAAAGCATGGTGTACTTAGGCAATCAAAGAAGTTCATTTGCTAACCCTCCATAGCTTCTGAAACAAAATACTAAGTTTAAGCATATAAGCTAATCCTCTGAAAATTAAAAAAAAAAAAAAAAAAGAAAAGAAAAATATAGTTTGCGATAATTTCTGAGCATATGACAACATCCAAAACAGTTACAAATGTGGATTGATTTGCTTCCCACTTACCTCTACTCTACAAGACTACAACTAGGTGTTTAGAAATATGCAGCAGCACCCTAAGACACAGACAGAGCCTATATCCTATGCAAGTAGAAGTCATGTGGTTTTGCACACCCATGATTCACACAACTTTGGTGTGCAGTATTCAGAATACCTCAGAGCTGCCCAAGAGAAAATGAATTTGAAAATATTCTTCCTGAAAACTCTAATTTTTTTTAAAATGTTTGTTCTTTTATGATCAATTTAGCTAGAATAATCATGAGAACCCACAGCAGAAAAGAATATGGCCAACTGGAGATTCACTTGAAAAAATGGGGAGGGAAACTATGCCCAAGAAATCTTTGCCCAGTATTTACTAACTGTTAGAGAGTTTGCATTGTATTTGGAGTCAGATTTGTTTCACTCTGTAACAGGCTATTATTGATAGCTGTCATCTGTATTTCATTCCAGTATCTGCAAGTGGCACATCTCCTGCTGTTCTCTGAATTCAGAGTACTGAGCTAACAATAAAACATACCTCTCTACATTACTCATTTGCTACAGAATTGTCACAGTTAAAGGATTTATAAGGTTACATGAACAAGACTAGAAATCTAAGCAACATTCCTTTTAAAATGCATGTTCAGATATGATGATAATTTTAATTTTTTTTTTTAACAAACAGCTGTTTGTAGTAGTGGCTTCCGATCTAAAATGACACCACTGTGTCTTTAGCTAACTTGGGGGAAAAGTACTAAGTGCCACCTAAGGAAAAACAGAAAAAAATGTGGTCACTTCTATTCAGAAATATAAATCATAAAATTAAAACAGATAACTGTTGCCCAAATGAAGATTTATTTAGTTTGCAGGACTTACCTCTTAAAACATAACTATGCATGAACACACATTAAAGCAAAATAAAATTTTCTAGACAAAATTCCTATTAAACTGATGACACTGATAACCATGTTAAGGATTGGAAAGTACTTCTTATGAAATTTTAATTTCTAGAAACAGGAACAGTTGAAAAGAACTTCATATATACTACCTTAACTTACTAACAAAACCTCAAACATTTAAAAGCTCTAAGATGAACACTAGGCCTCCAGTTACTCTGGCCCTGTTGGCTTTCTTAATAAGAGAATAGTGAATCTTGTGAATTATCATGTTCCATAATTTATAAATTTATTTAATCTCTCACAGCATAGTGCATACCTTAGTCAATTTGCAGGTGGCAACGAGTTGAGTGGGAATCTTTGATCTGCTGGAGAGTAGGATGGCTCCACAGCCTGAAACAATGCAGTGGGGACAAGAACAGATATTGTTTAAAGTGAAGTAAAGGAGGCTGAAGGAAGATCTTACTTCTCTCAGCAATGAAAGGACATTGTAACAAAGTGCTGTTGGGCTCTCCTGCTAAGCAACAAGCAATAGGACAAGAGAAAATTGTCTCTAATAGGACTAGAATTTTGGATTGAATATTAAGAAAATAACTTTCCTGCAAAGGTTGTCAAACACTGGAACTGTCTGCCCAGGAAAGTGGCTGAGTTGCCATCTCTGGATGTATTTAAAAGATGTAAGGACATGGGTCTCAGGTACACAGTTTAGTAGTGGACTTGCAAAATTAGGTAAATAGCTGGACTCGCTGTTCTTAAAGGTATTTTCCAACCTTAACAATTCTTTGGTTTTATAATTTAATGTTTCTGAATTTAGATGGATATATTTTACACTTCCAACATTTCTACTGGCCAAGTTCAGAAACTTATCTCATATGTAAATATGAATTTATAAGTGTCTTGTAATAAATTCTGCCCAGTAAGACTTAAACTACATAATCTCCAGCTACTTAGTAACTTTAAATTGTCTCAAGAAGAAGAAAATATAACTGAGAAACAAGGAAGCAAAATCACTTGAAACAGTAATTTTATACTAAACAACATTTTAACAATTAATGCTTCTTTATAAACTTGAGGAACTGATGTTTGCTTGCCTTTAAAAACACATATACATGTCCTGTATGCAGCATTCTTCATTAATATGTTTGTAGTGCTTTTGTCAGCTAAAACCTTAATTAAAATATAGTATTCCTACCTGCAAAACAACGACAGAATTGAAACTACTACAGCCTTTTCTGTTATGATTGTCTATGCAGAATCTGAAAGCAGACTTCCTCTGTCTAAACGTCGACATCTCCTTCAGAATATCTATGCCAAAACTAATTTCCCCAAGCATTCTTAATATATTCCTTTATGTTCCTAGAGAGAGAGAGCAAGAACCAACTGTAGGGAACAATTAATCTCAGTTTAAAATAGAATGAAGAAATTGCTTCCTAAAAATGCTTCTTTGCTTCACTTGGAAGAGCTATAATGAGATTTTAGGGAGAGTGTCTCAGATGTAGACTTCTACATTATAGACAACTAAAGTTAGGTGAGATGATTTTCACTCTAAGTACCAATATAAATAGCTGCATCACCATTTACATGAATAGCTGTGCAGAAGGAGCCAGTATACTTAAGTTTAGGTATGTTAAAGACCTACATCACGAAATTATAGCATTTAGATGAGAAAGTTATAGCAAAGCAACTTCCTAAACTACTTTTATGTGAAGTTGTAAAAATACAGCTTTGATTCTAATCTTGGAATTTTTTTTCACCTTTCATTATCCACTCTGTTTGTAGATAAGGGTGGAATGTCAGTGCAGTGACTTTTCAGAATTTAATAATCATTCAGTCCTGGTCTGTAGCTAAATATTTACATATATCACATCCCAAGGCAATACTTATTGCAGTTCAGAGGCCTCATCTATAAATCCTTAGTTGCTTAAAATGAAGGCTTTCAGAAGATACTTCAGATATAATCAAAGATCGGATCAGAATTAACAAAGCTGAAAGGACAAAATTATAGTTGTTTAGAAATATTAAATAGTTTTATTTATCTGAATTCTTTCAAATTTTTACCTAGTTTCTAAATATCCTGTCTGAAACTTCCTCCTGCACACCCCTGTCCTCTTCACTCCTCTTCATCCCTCCCTCCTTCCTTCTCTCCATCACTATTTTTTCTTTTTCTTTTTTTTTTTATTGAATTCACTAAAAAGTCATAGAAAGGGTTTGTTCTGAAAGGTACCTGAAAGATCATCTAGTTCTAACTCCCCTGCCATGGAAAGGGACACCATCCACCAGACCAGGTTGCTCAAAGACCTCTTCAGCTTGGTCTTGAATGCTTCCAGGGATGGGACTGCATTTGCATGGCAAGTTTTCATTAGCAAGCGTGGCTTCTGTGAGAATCTGCCAGAAGCTTTCCATGTGTCCAAGGGAGTCCATGCTAGCCAGCTCCTAGCAGACCCACTGCTGTCCAAGGCTGGGCCAATAAGCATCGTAGTAAGAATGTAATGTTTTTTCATTCAGTGTAAGAATGAAAAAGGTAATGGGCAGAAGTAATTGCAACAGAGAAGAGAGTAGAAAGAATATGTGTGAGAAACAACACTGCAGACACTGAGGTCAGTGGAGAAGGAGGGGGAGGAGGTGCTCCAGGTGCCTGAGCAGAGATCCTCCTGCATCCTGTGGTGAAGACTATAGTGAAGCAGCTGTCCCCTTGCAGCCCATAGAGGTCCACAGGGGACCAGAGTTCTGGAGTCTCATGGGGGAGATCCTTGCAGTAGCAACTGGCTGCCCAAAAGATGTCTGTGACCCTATGGGAAGATCACGCTGGAGCAGGCTCTTGGCAGGACCTGTGGACCCATGGAGAGAGAAACCCATGTTGGAGAAGGTTTGCTGGTGGGAGATCCACATTGCAGCGCATGTGCTTGAAGGACTCTGCCCCATGGAAAGAGACCCTCTCTGGAACAGTTTGTAAAGAACTGCAACCTGTGGGAAAGACTCATGTTGGAGACCTTCCTGGAGGATTGTGTCCTGTGGGAGGGATCCCACACTGGAGCAGAGGAAGAATTCCTCTCTCTGGGGAGGAAGAAACAGCAGAAAACATGATGAATTAACCAAAACCCCCATTCCCTGTCTCCCTGTGCCACTGGAGCTGAGGAAGTAGAAAAACAGGAATGATGTTAAACCCAGAAAGGTGTTAAGGTGTCTATGAAACTTTTTTACTTCTCATTATTCTACTCTAATTTTGATTGGAAATAAATTAATTTTTCTGTGTCAGGTGTGTTCTGCCTGTCATGGTAATTGATGAGTGATCTCTTCCTGTTCTTATCTCAGCTCTTGAGCCTTTTTTTATATTTTCACATCCCAGTTGAGGAAGGGAGTGAAGGAGCAACTTTGGTGGGTATCTGATGTCTGGCCAGGGTCAAACCACCACAGGCATTCACAACTTCTCTTGGCAACTTGTTCCACTGCCTCACCATTCTCACAGGCAAGAATTTCTTCCTGACATAAATCTACCCTCCTTCAGTTTAAAGCTATTATGCATTGTCCTATCACTACACGCCCTTGTGAAAAGTCCCTCTTCACCTCTCTTGAAGCCTCCTTTAGGTACTGGAAGGCTGCTATAGGGTCTCCCTGGAGCATTCTCTTCTCCACACTGAACCCAACTTTCTCAGCCTATCTTCACAGCAGACATTCTCCAGCCCTCTGAGCAATTTTGTGGCCTCCTCTGGACTCCATCAGGTCCAGAATCTTCTTATGTTCGAAATCCCAGGGCTTGACAAAGCACTTATGGTGAGGGAGTCACACAAGAGTGGAGTAGATGGGTAGAAACACCTTCTTTGACCTACTGGTCACTCCTCTATTGATACAGTTTGAGACTGAAATGAAAAGTTATGGTCATACTAAACCTTTATCTCACATTCTTTAAATATAACCAGATTTGGCTTTTGTGTGTGTTTAATTATGCAGAAACTTATAAGTAGGCCCATGTCTTCAAAGTACTAACCATTCTAGCACCTAGCTACTCATTCTAGTGCAACATTAATGTTTACAGAACTCTCAGTGAATTTCCTATAACCTCTCTCCCCATGGTTGTTTGGCATGACCATTGATCTTGTCCTAAAAGTAAACATGCCAGAGGTGACATCTGTTTTTATGGTTTGACATTTTCCTTCTCTTTTAACTGTGACACATTTTTTGTCATTTTCCTCTTTTACTATTACCAAGGCTTGTATTTGTCATTCTTTGTCCAAATTCTGCTTGCAGTTTGGCCTTTTTACTCTGTGTTGTCTCTTAATGTTATGTATTATTTTGTTGTAATTTCCTTTCTGTGATCTCCGCATTCATGACTTTAAATTTTTGACTACTTTGGGCAGAAGAAATTAAAGTGAATTCTCCATCAAAGCAAGGATCCCAATGTAGGTTATGTTAATATGTATGTAGGTATTATGTAGGCATTATGTTAATGATTATTATAAACACATTTTTAATCCAGAGCTCCCTGCATATGAATAAATAAAGAGTTCTGTAGCACTATGTACTGATAAGTTTTGTATATCAAAGTGTGTTTTGCTTATTTTGTTAGTTCTGTTCTGACCATGAGAAGACTTGCTCAGAGAGGCATAAAACTATGAAGTGGATCACATTTGAAAGATAATCATCCCTCAAAATCTGTGTACCAAAATACTGTAAAGCATTTTCCAGCAATACACTGGGTCACCTCCCAATACCACATTTTTGTAGGTGATGCTTTAATCCACTGCCCTCCTGCACTGACCAATGATGTATTATGCTGTTTCCTGGATGTTCAGAATCTTGAAAAACGACACAATGACATTGTGAGCAACTCCTCAGTGAACAGGACATATTCAGTCAGTTTTATTTGTCCTCAAAGCAACAGATTCACTGTGCAAGTGATATAGAACCATACTGTATAGGCACAGTACATCTCACAGGTATACAACATTTTCAACTTAATGTCTTCCCAGCAGATTTCTGATGACATGCATTGAATCAAATCTTTATGGGCTTGAAGCTCTTACTGGCAGTCCTGGATTGGTCACAAGTTGTATATTTTGTTGCTATTACTGCTATTAAAATATAAGTGATTTAAGTGATCCAACAAAATTTATGCAGGTTAATGTCAAATAATATTCCTGATGGTGATGCAGTTTAATTATGAAATCATAGTTTCATCTATATTTCAAAGATGATTAATTTCAAATCCACTAAATAGGTCATCATCTAAAAGGCATAAGCTTTATTTTGGTAGTGAAGTTTACAACATTAAGCTGAACACATAAATGTTCACCTGAAGATACTAAACATAAGGGAGGTGGGATGCAAATGTGGAATGTATAATAGCCAAAGCATACTGCCTGTAGGAAATATTCAATGACCAGTTCCTCTTCTGAAGCTAGGTGTCTACATCTCAGGTTACATCTCAGGTCAGAGTATCTATGAAAAAAAAATGAAAATACAAAATTATCTTCCACTTTTAGAAAAAAAAAATTGTACTATTTTAGTTTAAAAATGTATCTTGCTTCTTTCACAGGAAGTCTTGCCTCAGTGTTATCCAATTATTCTTTATGGTAGAATTCATAAATGGCTCAGGAATGGGAGTACTGGAGTTCTTTGCCCTTACCAGCAAACCATCTCCGTTTTCAAGTCTTAATGGTCATGTTCCTTCTAATCTCTTGTCCTTCTTGCCCTGTGATTTTACAGTTTTCTTCTATAAGGTTTTCCAAATTTTATTCTTTTACCTTACATTGTAGGTAGCAAACAATAAAACAGGATACAGATATTTTTAAATGTTTCCTTTTTCCACTGGTCTACTTTTCATTGAATAATTAAAAAATCATTAGTTTAGAGAGAGGAAAAATAAAAGTCACTGTATATTGCACATGACTATAGTCTTGCTTCCAGATTCATTTTCAATGCTTATTAATTTCAATGGAGATTAATAGCTTTTGGAAATACTATTGGGGTCTCTCAAACATTTCAAGCATTTACCTACACTTTAAAATCTGACTCATGATCTCAGTTTCTCTTAAATAAGATCTGGGATTCTGATATTACAGACTTTTTTTTTTTTTTTTTAAAAAGGCTACATGAAAGAATAGTAGAGTACAGTTAGGTAAGTAAGCTATGAAGAAAGGATAAATTCTAACCATGGTCATGGTGATATATATCTACACTACTTCTGTTGAGGATAATTATGCTTTTTTGAATTTACAGTGCTGCTTCTTTTTTATTTTCTACAAATACCACAATTTTTATATTCTAGCAATATCAGATGTATAAGAGACTAATTTTTTTTTTTTTTCCAGACCAGAGCACACCTTCAACCTTACCTGCACAGGTAACCTATTGAAGTTAGATTTCTTGTGGAAGCAATACATGTTAATGTGACAATAAGGACACTACTTGTAGCTTTAACTTAGTAAGGGAAGAATTAAAAAATGGATTAAATTGATAGCTTAGAGGAAATAGAAATTATGAACATGCATAGATTTATCATCTATCCCTAATTACATTTTAAAAAGTTATATCTTAATGTCAATCTCTAATGTAGAGAGAATTTCAATGGAAAAGTGCATGATTTTCCATTTCTTACAGTAGAGACTAAATCATCAAGGAAAATGTGCCACAGCGCATTTCTGTAGAAAAAAAATTTCTACAGTACAAGGATGGACTGACAAGAAAAACGAGATATGGTAGGCAGAAAGAATCACAACTGTCTTGAACTTCCAAATTATCTCCTTTGCAGCAGCGTGATTTCCATGGCACATCACAGTTACTCTCTCTCTCTATTTTTTTCTTCTTCACTTTTATTTTGTTTTTACTTTCTAATTACTAGCTAGAACTGGGTTTTGTCTCTTTGTTAACATAGACTCTGATTCTAGAAAGGCCAGAGCAAGTCACAGCTGACAGAAAATGAGAGTGCTCAGGTCTACGCAGAAAGAGTAAATGCATCAAGCTGGACAAAACCCATTTTTTACCATTTTCATCCTATTGAAAATAGAGTGGAACCTGATTTAAGCCAGATTGTTCCACTTTTACTCCAGTGAAAATAAACTACATTTAAAGATAGACTAATAGAGAGATGAATCAGACCTTTCAGTGTTAGAAATACTACGAGTGCAGGAGTCCAGTGACTTCTAAATTTATGAACAGCTATATACATTGAAACTTGACAATTATACCATCTTAAAGAGGTAAAAGTATACCTGTGAACTAAGCAGAAAAATTCACGTTACATTAATTCTGATACATATTTAAAGGAAATATCTACTTTTTGCATTTATGGATTTTATAATAATTTCTTATAATTTTTAATAATAATTTCTTATAATTTCTTATAATTTTTTATAATAATTTCTGTCAATATATATTAGGAATCTTTTTTTTCTTTTATTGCTTTTATTTATTAGCAGCCAGTCCCATGGTCTACCTCCTACTCTTACAACAGTCTCACAGTGTTCCAACCTTTAATTCCCCTTCTTTACCCTGTCTCAGAGCAGCCATGCCAATGCTGACCATGCTGAAGCCTTCCAAGCAGAAGAGCTGTAGGTATGTTCTTTGTATGACTAGGAGAACACTGGGAGATTTATTAATTTATTTTACTCCAGGGAGGTATGGTATCTTACAGGAACCCTTGTTGGGGTAAAAAATTACACAGTATGAATTTTAGGGCTAAGACAGCCAATACCCTTTCCTCTAAATCAAAATATAGAAACAAACAAGGAGACCAACACCTTAAAAGGAAAAAAAAACCCCTCCCATTAAAAGCATTTTTTCCTCTTCATGAAATGAATTATTGTAAATTTCTCTGCCAGGCTTCTCTTATGAAAAATCCTCTCAGGTTTTGTCAGGTGAAGTAAGCAAGGTGTCTGATGGTAAGCAGCATGATTTTTGCCACAGCCATGAATGTGGCAGGTCAGGAAAGTTCACACTGAATAAATCCTTTGTTCAGTCAAAAGTATTAACTATTTATTAATTACTGCTGAGGCTGGATGTATTATACTGACATAAACCCTTGTTCTGTTTTAGTGAACATCTGCAGTTTGGATCAAACTTTTCAATGAAGCGAACAGTAAAATTCCCCTTTACTTCACAAAAATTGCATTATGCCTTCTACTGTCATAACTCAAAGTTATTGTGCAAAGTGCAAGAGTTCTAAATATCTATTAGAATCTACTATGATTTATTTGTAATATTAGGACAAATTATGATAATAGTTAAGTGGTACTTACCTGTACACAACTATGTTTCTCCTATGGTCTCTGCCATCATATTTCGGATAATGCTTTTCTGTCTTCTCATACATAACCTGAAGAGAAAGAGTAATAACTACAACACAAGCTTATTTGCTTCTAGTCATTCTCTGTGTGTGTGTGTATATATGTATATATATAGTCTATCTATATATGTAATCTATTTCTACCCTACCTCATTTTCCACTCTTGAAAGCCAGAAAATTAACAGGGCTGTAGAAATGTCAATATTAGTATATTCCACATTTTGGCTATTTAGTAAGGAAAAATCATAGAATTGTTTAGGTTGTAAAAGTCCTTTACATTCGTTATGTCTGACTGTAGACCTAGTACCACCAAGTCCACCACTAAACTATGTCCCAAAGCATCACATCTACATGACTTTTGTGTACCTCCGGGGACAGAGATTCTAACACTTCCCTGGGCAGCTGGTTCCTGTGTTTGACAACCTCTTCTCTGAATAAATGTTTCCTAATATGCAATCTATAGTGCCCCAGGATTAATTTTCTTGAGAATTAACCTATTTTTAATAAAAACTAAGATAATTGCTGTTACTGAAATGTGCTGAAATGAGGAACTGAGAAAAGAAAAGTATATAAGATGGTTAAAACTAGAGTTAGCATGGGAGTTCTATATAAATGGTCAAGCATGTGCCTCTGATCAGTAGAAGTGCAGTTAAACATAGTGTGACTCTTTAAAACCTTGGTTTAGGTCTCATTGGAACCTGTGGAAACCGAAAATTCAAATAAGCCTTAGTTCATAGAATTCAATAAAGTCTATTCCTTTCAGTCTTGTTCACAGAGTTATCAACAAGTTAAAGTGATAAAGTTATACCTGTCAATACATCTTGAATGTTAAAAGTACTCGGTCTTTAGGAAGGTACCTCTATGAAAGGTGATATGAAATGAATATACAAATGCCACCTGAATATTTCTAGCATCTCTGAGCTTGTTAGCAGAGGAGGTTTTCATAAGCTTTTTACTTCTGTACTGGTCATCCACTGTTCTCTTAATTTCCAGGACAGAGATCCTATAATATTCATCAGATTTAATGAATATTTGTACTGGGAAGCTCAACTGTACCTTGCACTAAAATGTATATGACATGGGAAATTCAAGTATACCATATGCTAAAATGTATATGACAGTCTTTAGCAATGCATTGAATGGTTATGTGTTCTTACTTGCATTTATGTCTGTTAGTGTTTGTTTTTTCACCTTCCTCAATCCAAGGGTAACATACTGATAAGATAGAGCTGTTCTTTAAAATGTCCATAATCTTATGTTTTCATGCCCAACACTTTTCAGAAATTGTGGTCTAGTTAAATGAAATTCAGAAGTCACATTTTGATATACATCTGTGAAAAGGAAAATTACAGCACAATTTCATACCCAGTCCCTTCTTTAAACAGAAAAAATTAGCTCAGCCATAAGAACAGAAGGCAATAATTTATAAAATGTAGGGTATCTATTAAACTTTTAAAAGAGAACAAATTTTATTATGTTCCTATCCTTTAGGAGTTATGAATTCTGACTGTACGTTATAGCCTGAAGGTTGTATTTTTCCTTACATTCAGTTCAACATTAGATGCCCAAAACAATAACCCCCTTGTAGTAAGCATGATGTAGTCTGAGTCATACATTCACCTAAGGTCTCTCAGTGGTGCAGTTTCTGAGAGAAATAGGTCAGGAGGGAAGCTGAGGGTGAGAACTGGTCCTAGTGATTTATGTTTCAGTCACTGTTGCTATGAAGTGCCTGAGTTGGGAAAGACAAGATACTATTTTCTGGATGTGTTAGAGCAATAATTACCATTTAATATTCCTTTCCCTGAGGTCTCTTCTATGGAAAAAAGGGCACTGACTCTCGTGAACGTTAATAATCGATACGGTTTATTCTATTCACAGCAATTTCAGTGGCTAATAAGGTTACTGCTATCAGTATTTCAATACTGATTTTGCCTGTGTAAGTAACACTCAGCTGCATGATTAAACAAGCCCTTTGTTTGCTTCCCTCTCTCCAGATGGGTACTTGGCTCAGTATGATCCAAAACCAATTAGGTAAGCGATGTTGGTCCGCTATTTACATCTGACCTTAAATGTCAGATATCCTGTTTGCCAACACTGAGCTCAGATAAGCCTAAACACTTTTTGTGTGGATTCTGAAGTCTCTCAGTTACACTTCTGATTTCCCCTATGGAATAACTTTTATGGAAGTCCTGTTTGTCTTGTCAAATCATTTAGGCTTGCTGCCAGACATGACTTTTACATGCTAGTGAAGAATTGCTTGGTAACACAATAAGGTTCTGCTTTGAGGACATGGGAGATTCATATGAAAGTTCTGGTTAATTGAACCCAAACCTCTAATTGAATCTACAAGAACTCCATCACTGACAATGAAAGTGAATCCAGCTGCCAGGTTTAATTCAGCAGTCTCTTATGAACCACTCACTTCACGTGTGCAGGTCCTACACATCATCTGGATAATACACATTACCTGTGGGGGCAGGTAACCCTTTTGAAGCCTTACATTTTCTTTGCCTTAAGTCTAGATTCTCAGCCATACTCTCTGGTGGACTCATGGAAGTGAAATAAATTGTTTCTGCCAGGTTTTGTGCT
>VXAU01001762.1:26657-38172 GCA_013399695.1 Formicarius rufipectus | reverse complement strand
TTCTATGAGAACCATAAACCAAGTGCAGTGTTTCAATCAATTAAGAAGGAAACAATTTAAATCTACAATGTCAAATTCTAGAAGTGTAGCTTTACACTCAACTTTGCAGCCAGTCCCTTAGGAATGACAGATCTTAAAATTCGGGAATTTACTCAAAGCCTTTGACTTCTGTGAAACACTTTAATTTGTGAAAATCACATTGTTGATCTTTTTTTCCTTAAAATGTACTTTGATCTAACCTTTTAATTTGGTTTTCACTGTACTTATAATACCTTCATGCACAATATGTACTATTTTCATGTCTTTTTTTTTTCCCCTGTGTTTTTCTTTCTGCTTTTTTTTTCCCCCTGTGATTCCTCATTCTGACACAAACTAAACTATGTTTTAATTATAGTAGTAAATAAAGTATGCTAAAACCCATCACATTACAGTCTATTAATGTTCACATCTCTCTTTAATTATGCTGTTGTAACATTAAATTTAACAGCAACTAGCACCAATATCTGTGTTGAGGAAGATACTTATTTTTTGCTGAATGATAGACTATGTAATAGGGAAAATGGTTTTTGTCTTATAATAAATGGGAATTTTCTTATACCAAGGCCAAGGTCAAACAATATATAATCTATCATATGAGCTTCTTTTTTTATTTTTTTTTTTTTCCACTGCAGATTCTAATGCTTCAGTTTCTTTAAGAGAGAGGAAAGTCAAACAAATAGAAGCTTCTTCAGTCACGCAAGCAAAAACAAAGACAACGTCTTTTAATAACACTGATTCCATCTGGTCTGTCGGGTGTTTTAGAGAAAAGAATCTTCACTGGCTTGCTGTTAACTTCTGATCCCAGAAGAAACAACTTCATTGTACTTCTTTATTTAATCCATGGCAATTGAATTTCAGATAAGGAGACTATCTCCTCATGACCCATATTTGTCTAGGATAAATCTGTTTTATAAAGAACATGCAAGAAATCTCAGTGCAATTCTTGGACGATGTGATCTGTTGCAATGCCTCTTGATTGTCAAACTGAAACAAAAGTTTTCTTTTCTCTTCCCATTCCAATCATGTGCAAATAATTTGTTGGATTTATTTCCCTTTTCATAGTACATTTGTTCATTAATCTTTAACACGTTGTCTGTGCTATTCACAACAAAGCATTTATTTTCCCTCTGTTTAATCAAAAGTTGGAGGGTCCTAGGGTACCTGCTATTTATGTTGGTTTTTTTCATCTCATTAACTTCCTTTTCTAATTTACGCTGGTACTCAAGATATACTTTTTGTACTGCTGCTTCAGCTAAGGAAATTATTCAACCCCTCATGACTGCTTTGGCAGCTTCCCACAAAACACCCAGGCTAGTTTCTTGGTTTTTATTGATATTAATTTATTCTGAAATAGTCTTCATCTGTTGCACAAATGCTGCAGCTTTAATTAGAGAGTTGTTAAATCTCTATACTTCAGATCTCCTATAATTCAGTCTACTATCCAGAGACACAGACATCAGAAAATTATCAGGCAAAGCTGGATTTCAAATACCAGATGGTTACACATTACAATGTCTCCTCATAAATAAATAAGCAGAATCCCAGTTTAAATGTGGTAGAACTAAGGTATGAAAGGCAGCTGATGGCCTGTTTCAGTGTTGCTGTTGGTATGAGTCAATGAGGACTGAATTTTTGTGATACTCATTGGTTCACAACTTTTAAACTGTTATTTTACTAACAAGGGTCAAATCTCATATCCCCGTGTTAAAGTGAAAAATAATTAAAATATTAATCTATCACAGCTACTGGAAACTTCTGCCATTAGCTAAAAAAGAATCAAGAAATAAACAAAATATTTGAATTATGGGAGAAAAACAGCTTCTCAAAGGTAACAAGACTACAGGTGCAAGTGTAAGAGGGTTGTGATAATCCTTTGCATTATTACTTTTTTTTTTTTTAAATAATAAGCTCATTGATCAAAAGAAAAATGAATCCTTTACTTCAATTCTATTATTAATATCAGAAATTCCACTAACAGTAATGGAGCTTTTATATTCTGCCTATTTGACAAAAATAAACAAGGTGATAAACATAAGGGAAATCACAACACATGTGAACTTTTATGTCATCAAAAAACTTCAGTCTTTTTAACTGTTAGGTGGTTTTTATCATGCATTATACTTTTTATTTTTAATTTACAAATTTGCCACACTAATATACTGGGCAATCTTAATTCAGTTTCAAAATGTGAATTTAAAAAAAAAAATCTAGATCAACTCATTATATCTATTATAAAAATATAAATAAAATAAAATGTAGAAAAGTGAAATTAATTAAGATATTTTGGCAGCCTTCTGAGGCTAATGCTAAACAGAGAAGTACTAAAGTGTCAGAAATAGTTGCAAGAAATACTCATATTTGTACTTCCAAAACTATTTTAAGTAAGTTAATCTTATAGTATTAGAAGCATAATTATTATGCTAGTTTAGAACAATGATAATTAGAGAAATAAACTTAAAGATCAATAATAATAAACACAGATATCTTTATAAACTACTGAATACTCATGTCACATAGACTTTTTCATACACACACTCTATTTAAACATATACTATTTTTTAAAAAGTCTTTAGGCTTTCATGTGGCTTCTTCATCACCTAAATTAGAGAGTTCTCTAATACTTTTTATGCACATGTCAGTTTGGAATGGTGCCTGACTGTGGTATGGCAAATAGCAGTGTGAGCAAATACACTGGGAACAGATCACAGTGTGAACAGAACTTCAGTGTAAAACTGTTATTATTGGCCAACAAGAGTAAGGCCAGAACTTCAAGTTTGCATTAGTTTAATTTCAGAAATGTGGTCCCTCTGTATACAGTCAGCAATATTTCACCATTTCTATGGTAATCCTCTCACCTAATTTTGATATTCTAAGTTTCTCATCTGGCCTAAATTGTCATTCTAGATGTTTTTAAGGCTAGTAGAGAGAAAAATGTACCTCCAGAAGATAATTCATCCTGTACTGTGATAAGAGACAAGGCTCTCTCTTTCGATCTATTAACTTTGTGTTCATTAGCTGTATAAGAAATTCAGACTTGAATTCAGCTGTTTGTTCATAGTTACTTAAGACCATTTGAGGTACTCCAAGGTATTCAGTACATCATTAGGGAGCTGATACAGAATACCTTCGTAAGACACAAAAGCCTTCAAGGATATCACAAATGGCACCAGGCACTCACATGAGGGCCATTTGGTAGTGTTCTTGGGTGCCAACTCAGACGGGATGTCTAATGTTTGGATGGCTTAAACTGCATGCAATGAAGTCCACCCAAGAAGAAACCTGGAATAGGCTATATGCCGTAAAAAATGTAAACTGTAAATGAAATTAATATAAATTTGAACACAGTCAATTGTCATATCTGTTTTCACAACAATCTTCTGTTTTATCTGTCCACAGAAATTCAGGACCTGAATTTGCCATCTATCATATGCAGGTGCATGACATCTGCTCTGCATAACTATGACTTAGGCTCTAAGTGGGTATTTTAATACTTAAATGGATCTAAAAATCCAGAGATCCTCTGGTTCCTCATCTGTCTGATAACTATACAATCCATCTTATGTTATTAGTACTTCTTGTTTCACAACTGCAAGGGTGAAGGATGACCTTAATCTGAAAAAGCTTAATTCTTGAGTATCTCTTCATACTCTGGGGCATACTTTTTTGAAAAGGAGTGAACCACTGACCAGAGAAGACAAGCTTAAATTAGTACATATCTGCAGGGCAAACATCCTGTTCTCTGCACTTGCCTGGAGCCAACATAGTTCTCCTGTTTTACTTAGTGGCCCAAACTAACCCAATTTCCATTCTTATGTATCCAAATAGCATCTAGCTGAAGATGTTTCCCCAAACTTAACATTTAAAACTTTGACTAATATATAAACACAGGTCTACCACTATGCCACTAGACAGATTTTGGCTTGAGTTTAACATAGTTACTTGACAATAACAAACATTTACAATGCTAATTTTTGTGTTTTAACAGNATATATAAAAATATACACACATACATGCAGAAATAGAATACTCTGAAATGTGATTTTAGTGCTAGGTCTGGTTTGTTTCTTCACAACAAATTCCAGTGTCACAAGATATTTTTGGAGCATTTTCTTGTGTATCTAAAGGGGAAAAAAATGGAACTAATAAAATGCTACGTAAAGATTTTGGGAGTTTTTCCAAGTCTGCTAAATCAACTAGTGCCTTTTCATTTTCACATTACTCTGTATCAAAGGCTAGATGTCTTGGACATCTACTTGTCTTTGGAAACACTTCAGTGAACATACAAGAGAATCAAAATATTTAGAACACCAGCTGAAGATCAAGTAGAATACCTTCAAGCCTCTAAGACAGCCACGGTACATATAAGTGACTAAATGGAGCTTGATAATATGAATGTATTCTAGGAGGCTGCTCAGTACAAAACACAGGTATCTTGACCTAGGGAGAGGTGAATAGCTCACCAGACTACCCGTGTTGACTAGACTGCACTAGAATCTTAGACATCTGAATAGAATCCATAAGTAAAATAGGAATTTGCACTTAAGCAACTTCATTAAGATAATAACAACCTTGAGTTAAATACCATCCTTCCTGTCTCAACAGGAAAGCTCTTAAAAGAAGATGTCAGAAGTTCCTCCATAAAATGATTTAATTTTTGAAATTCTATTTTATGTGAGACTGATGAGAGCATCAAGTAGCATGAAATTTCAGAAGTTAAAGATTTAACTATTCAGACTTCCTCCTCCCTTAAAAATCATTGTTTCCTAGCATTTAAATAACTAACTTCCAGTCTCTGTAGAGGAAATTTCAAGGGCTTCTCACATTTTCGGTTTTTTCATGAAAAATAAAAAAAATGTAAAATGCCAAAGAAAAATGGAAATGTGTATTCAGGAATGAAATAAGGGTAAACCCAGTGCTCTTTATTCATTAATCAGAAGAATGAAAATCTAATATATTTATTGTGGGGTTTTTAAAACTCATTCACTCAAAGAACATGGCTAAAAATGAAGAGCACAGATGGAAGATGTGAGCAAACCCAAGACTACTCATTTTCTCTTTATCTGACTAATTTCTCCAATATTGATTAACTCAGGAACTACTCTGTGAAGATATTAGTCATTCAGTGCTTGAACAATTGACCAAACAGGCTCAGCACAAGAAAAATATCAGAATTATACATGTAGACATAAAGCTGACATGATATCTACTGCAGTACTTATCTTCATATCCGTATAACTCCAGAACACCTTTTTTTTCTTTTTTTTCTTTTTTTTTTTTCAGTTCCTTCAACAGAAGTAAACAGCAAGTGGCAACCAAAAAATCTCTTGTGAGGCTGAAGAATCTCAAATGTGCATTGCACAGAGAAGCAGTAACCCACTCTTTCCTTGAAATTCAGCACTGTCAGGCAAAATTGCATTCTCGATTAACTGTTCTATTCTGAGTAGTCCGTATTCATTTTTGAGAGCGAATGTCTATGACCAGCATATGCTAAACAACCTATTGCGCACAGGATAAGGGCTATTTTTTGTTTTCATATGTCACCTCATAACCCCAATAGAACAAACACATCTTTTACCAAGCAAATACCACTCAAATAGCATGCAGAATCATCATAGCATCATAGAACTCTTTGAGTTGGAATGAGACCTTAAAGAGCATTCAGTTCCAACCACCCCCACCACAGGCAGGAGCAGCTTCCACTGGACCAGGCTGCTTAAAGCCCCATCCAACTTGGCCTTGAACACTTCCAGGGATGGAGCATCCACAGCTTCTCTGGGAAACTTGTACCTGTGTCTCACTACCCTCATGGTAAAGATTTTTTTCCTGATATCTGATCTAAAGCTACCCTCTTTCAGTTTTAAGCCATTCTCCCTTGTCTTATAACTACATGACCTTTTTTTTTTAAGTCCTCTCCACCTCCTTTGTATCACACTGTAAGTACCAGAAGGCTGCTATAAGGTCTTCCCATAACCTTCTCCAAGATGAAAAACCAAGTCTCATTCATTGGAGAGTGCTTCAACCATCTTCATGACCTCCTGTGAATTTGCTTCAAGAGATCCACATCTTTCTTATATTGGGGCCTCCAGAGCTGAACCCAACACTCCAGGTAGGGAGTGTTGTCTCTACTCCACAAGAGAGGAGTAGAGGCTGAAAATCATCTTCCTTGACCTCCTGACACCTCTTTTGAAGTAGCCCAGGTTGCCTTTGGTTTTCTGGGCCATGAGCACACATTGCCGGGTCATGTTGAGTCATCCTCAGGGCTGCTGTCAATCCACTTTCTGGCCAGCTTATACTTGTGTTTGGGATTACTTGGACTCATGGGCAGGATCTTGCACTTGGCTTTGTTGAACTTTATGAGGTTCACGCAGTTTACAGGATTGAACTTGCTCTCTGACTACGTATCAGATGGTAAGGAACTAAAGTTCAGAGCAGTGTTGTTTGTCATCTCTTTTTGTTTTGTTTTACCCCAGTGCCAGTCACAGTGTACTCTTCAGTTACCAGTATATTAAAGGATTTGCCCTGACACTGCTAAACATTTTATCACAAGCAAATGACAAAGAAGTACTTTGATTGACTGAAAAGAGCAGCCCATCTTTGATCTAATGATAGAAGGTTCAAGCCCTTCATATGCTCAACTGCACTCATAAATCATGCACTAATACTGAGACACTTGAATGGCTACAGCAACTATCATAACCTTACTTGTCCTGCTCCTAATTTCCAGAAAGATGCACCTTTTTTTGTTATCCATACAGTGCACAGCCTCAGCAACAAAGAACACATATTCTTATGAAGTCTTACTATTCCAGTTCTAGCCTGTTTTTCCCAACATCCCGTAACTCAACTAACAGTTTAAATTGCTTGTCCACTAAATGCTCTCAAAGGTTTTATTAGAATTCTTCAACTTTGTTTCTGGTAGGAAAAAGACAGTTACTTCACATCTATTTTGATGATTATAGGTATGTGAATCCTCTTTGTTTTCTTATACCTAAAGGTCAAAGCCACAGACCATTTAATTTCAAAATTTATGAAGTTCTTGCCATCATTCCAGTTCTTTTCCTTGCAAATTCAGGTATTACCACTCTCTGTGTCAGAGTCAGGCAGTCCTTTCTGAGACCTGGTCTTTGCAGCACTATAAAAACTAGTAAAAGTGTAGCAAACCATTGGATCTTCAGGGATCCTCTTCAGGGTTTTATGCTGCTGAAAATCACTATAATCTGCTGCCTTTCATTATATTTTCCAGGAAAAGGGAATTTTTAATATCTGCAGATTTTTCAGGTGTGAAGAACATTTTGGTTAAAATATGAGACAGAAAAGAATTATAAAGACAGGTAGTAAATAATAACTTAGGTTTCATTATACTGAGGAGAAATTGTAATGAAGGTTCTTAAAGATATTTCTAAACATAAATTTGCCTATTCCACACATTGAACTCTTTCAGCTTTTACAAACAAATCACCATCAGATATAAGTAAACAAAAGTCAGCTCAACAAAATAAATCCATTTTAACTTGAGTTTTAAACTGGTGAAGAGATATTCTGTCTATGTTTAAGCTGTCCATTTCCTTTCTCATCTTTTTAGATTTTAAAGCAAGATCTAGGGCTTTATTTGAATCAGTTTGGATAAAGAAAACAATCACTAAGGTTCTTTATTAGATTTAGTTACAGAAAATGTAAAGTACTTGTAGATTGTATCAGATAAGTAAGCTTAAATAAATATGAATATTGCCTTTTTTCTTTCCATTTTTTTTTTTTTTTTTTTTCCTCTCTCCCCAGATCCGTTCAAAAGCAATGAGAAGCAACACAGCAGGAGTCTGGCAAAGGTAAGATTGTTCATGTGACTTTACTTATCAAAATGTCAAGTATAACCTGAAAACTTTCTGTCAGCAATCCCAAAATGTCATATAAAGTAAAGTTTGCAAGGCAATGTGGAACCTTTAGACAGAGGTGTGATTTCACTTCAGGCCTGTGAGCAAAGAAGCAGTGTTTTAACACAGACTTTAAGACCCAACACCCTTTGTATCATTAGACAGAACCCTTGGAATTAAAAAGAGCCCTTAATCCTTTGTAGCATTTCCTCTGGAGCAATATGAAAATAATAATGTCTATGTGAAAGTGCTGTTATCCAGATCCCTTATCTTGTGGGACAAAATAATTATAGGGATAAAAAAGCAGAATTCCATTAATGTGAGAACAACTGCACTTGCTTACCACAGCAATGAATTTAACACTGTATGGACAAGTGCCTCAGATAAGTAAGTAAATAAATAAATGTTAAGTTTTATTATTTCATCCTTCTGTGATCCACTCAGACAAATGCACTCCAAAATGCTGACTCTAGTTACAATGAATATACAAGATACAGAACAAAGACATGGAAATTTTTATTTAGAAAAAACTTTGTAGTCATTATTTCCCAGTTTCTATTGCTTAGAAAAATAAATTAGTATTCCTTGGAATTTATTGCCTTGAATTCTTTCTATAAATAATGTTTATTGTCTTGGTCTAGTGTGATGACTTCATTCCTTGTATCATCAAGTCTGATAATAATACAAAGCCATTTTTTTTTGTCTCATTGCTCTTTCATGCTATTGTTTCTGGATAAATGATAATGGATAAATGAAACATTGGGAAAAAATAAAAATGTGCTTATATATTGATAAATGAACTAGGCAGAGGTACTGCTGACTATGAAGCACATCTGCTTACCTTAAATATTTGGCAATTGCTCTAAGCCAAGCTAGGCATCCCAGCTGTCCTGTTTGAGCAGTGAAGAAAAATAACAATCTTAATGGGCAGTTTCTCTGACATGCCTTAAGGTCATGCAGTCATAGAATCCTAGAATCCTTTAGGCCGGAAAAGAATTTTAGTAACCCAGCCCTGCCAAATCCACCACTCATCCATGTCCCTAAGCACCGCATCTACATATCTTTTAAATACATCCAGTGACAGTGACTCAACCACTTCACTGGACAGCCTGTTCCAGTGCTCGACAACCCTTTGGATGATGAAATATTTCCTAGCATCCATCCTAAACATCCCCTGGTGTTACTTGAGGCCATTTCTTCTAGTCCTATTGCTTGTTACTTGGAAGAAGAGGTCAATCCACTGCTCACTACAACATCTTTTCAAGTGGTTGTAGAGAGGTATATGGTCTCCCCTGAGCCTTCTTTTTTCCAGGCTCAACAATCACAGCTCCCTCAGCTGCTCCTCACAAGACTTGTTCATCTTGGATGAAATGTCTTCTAGAAGTTTTCTGCACTGACTAAGTGAATCTGCAACACATATACACACCTGTTTAATCCCATCTAGATGTCATGCCTCCTGTGGTCTACTTGTTAGTCCAGAAAAGCATGTGTTTTATGTCACATACTGTATCTGCCAAGGCTATGAGAAAATAGCACTATGGCACCCAGTTTTAACTTGGTATGAATAATTCTGTTGCAAACATCAAGCTTAAAGAAAGTCAGAGCTGATGATTTGGGACGATACATCACATTTTACTGAAATATATATTAAACTGTATAAAAAAACCAAACTTAAATCAAGCTCAAAATTTATTCAAATAGTATTTAACTAAACAAAAAAAATCTGAAAGAATATTAATACAGAAGTGATGTAGTTTTAGGTGAAATATGAGTTATATGAGTTTTTATGAGTTTTATTGATAAGAAGCTGTATTCTAATATGCACTATGCAGTGTGAAGTTGATTAATGGACTACACTAGTCTGGCATAGCTTTGCCTTTTTATTTCATCTCCAAAAATCATACATTCCCAGTCTCTGAAGATTTAAAGCTCAATTACAAATGTTTGTCCCACATTGAAGAATATGTACTTCTTCATGATCTGTATGCGATTCTTGGCTGAGACTAGCACACAGTAATAAGTTAAGTTTGTATAGAACAAACACCATAACTGTTTTAAAATTTGTTATTTACTTCATGGAGCTTCAGAAATAATTTGAGAAATACATTCCACTGTTTAGAAAAGCAAGAACCTGTAATGACCACTGAGAATTGAATTTGAAAAAGAATGTAAATCTTAAGGAATGGTATTTTGGAAAATGCTGTATTTTTTGAATTTCACATTTCTTAGTGCAAGTAGAACATTCTCAGTTGTCCTTTATTCCTCTATGAATTTAATATATTCCTGGCAATGGATTGCTGCAATAAATTCTGTCTCCCTCAGGTGTAGCTCTTCCATGAAGGAGTGAAAAAAGACATTTTCTTTCATTCTGCTAGACAAGAGAATAAAACTGACCACTGGAAGTGTATGTAGAAGGTAACCATCAGCTTACTTTTTCATTTTATGAACAGTATTTCACTGGGCACTAAATGTTTTAATGTTGCATGAAATATATAGGAGGAATTAGCATCTAAAGTAGCCTGATTTCTATATTTATTTCTGATTTTGCTTATTACCTATTAACAATTGTAATTATATAGGAATATTTGAGGGGAAATCAAGCCATGTGTTATATAAGTGCTGTCCCTATACCGATAAGGTATGGAAGACTGTAGGTTATTATTTCCTTGACAACACTGGGCTGAAGTAAAGATGGTGACTAGCAGACAGTGCAGCAGGGACATTTATAATCAGATGCATAAAGCCTTGAGGGATGGCTTGGGCAGTCAAGCCCCTCCAATATTTACATTTAGTATTAAACACTTCAAGTGAAGATAATGATTTTGGCTCATTGCCTTTTCCCAATATTTTGAAACAGTCATGCACCCATGGTCATAATAAAGGCAAAATTAACTCCACTGCAAATAGAAGAGTTGCTAGCTGAAAAAAAAAGAAATGTCACACTTAAACCCGCTATTTTGACACTATTTTTTAAGCAACATTTTTCATAGTTTCACGTCCATCTTTTGCTCAGAGGATAGACAGATAAATTAATGTGGTCTTTCTGATCTTACAATAACTCTGCTAAAAACTGACAGAAGACCATCAATAAAAAAGAATGTTAGATTCGTCAGTAAGGGTAATAGTAATCACAACTCCATATTTTGATGGTTTCTAATTAGCTACCAATGAATAAAAGTGCTACGACTTAGAGTAAAGCAGATTTCATTACCAAGGTTGTGATTAGGTATTTTAAAAAGAATAAAAAAAATAAAATTGGCCATTTTTACCCCCCAGTCTCAAGTTCTGAGAATCACAGTATAATGCACATTATAAAAGCTATTAAGCAAATTGTTTATCTTAACTTATACAAATATATACTCACTAAAAGTATTTATTTACTAAATAAAGAATTAAGAAATATTCCCCTAAGAGCAGAAATGTGTTTGACAACTTCTCCAAATGTTTTAGAGACTGAACTTGAGATGAAACTCCCAAGGGATGTAGCATTGTCAAAGTAATGTCCTTTGTAACATAATTTTAATTAATTAGAATATATGAGGAGAGGAGTTGCTTAGTTTATAAGTGAGAAACTGTGTTCCACTAACACTTTTTGCCCTCATAGAAAG
>VXAU01001762.1:0-21881 GCA_013399695.1 Formicarius rufipectus | reverse complement strand
AGTTGAAATACTAATCAAAATGAAAAAAATCTCTTGGTAATTTCAGGAGATGAAGTGAAAAACTGTATTTCAACTGCTGTGCTATTGTCAAATGATTTTATTGTCACTATTTTGAACAAAACCCAAACAATGTTGCTTTTTTGTGGCTCTTTCTGTCATCTTTTATTTCCAGATAACTTCAGTCCATCCTTTTGTTTGTAAATTAAGTAGTTTTCTTTGCTTTCTGTCGTTTGTCTTTTTTGTTTTTCTGATTGTTGTTCAACTGTTCTGTGTGTGTCTTTTTTTTTCTCTTTTTTTTTTTTTTTTTTTTTTTTTTTTTTTATTTCTTCTTTTTAAACTATGCTAAAAGGTTTTTTCTTTGCTGAGGAAAAAAAAAAAGAGTCTCATAGTTCAGCTCTGAGATCTGAGGACTAAATGTCTGTCTAAGTACATGAGAGAACACACACAGATCTGTTTCAGTTGGCTGAATCACCTACTGTGTCAGTTGCTTAAAGTCAGGGAAGAAAGGAAATGTTCTGAAATAGGACGATGTTAACCTACAAAGGGAAAGAGTTTCGCTCTCACTGTAATACTAAAAGGAGCGACCTGTAAAAAGTTACAAATATAGACTGACACAGCTGTAGTCACTCCTGATCTCCAGTGAGGCAACACTCATATTCTTATAGCAGGACCACTGCACAAAACCCTGGGTTTACTTCTCTGTAATATTTCTGAAGAGTAGAAAATCTTTTTCTTAACATTCCCTCGTATTTTAAGGATGACTACCTTTGATTATATGATACCTTTTATTTCTGTATACCAGAAAGCAAATCAGTTCTCTCAGTTCAGCTGGTGCTCATTCAGAAAGCAGGTGTAGGAGGATAGTAAGAATGTTATTTTAGATAATAAAAGAGTTTCTTGCTATAATATGAGAGGATCCAAGCCATAATTCCAGCCACTTCACAGTATGGGAGAAGTATGTCAGCTTGTTTGATTACTTTCATTTGAGCTATTAGCCATTTTGTAAATATAAGTTCATTATCATTTAAGACATTAAGTAACCCAAACAAACCAGTAATTTTCAGCCAAACTGCATAAATTCTTCATAATCTATTTACTTTATATGGCTCCTACTTTCCATGTTGTTGCTAATATTTTACACTCTCTCTCCAGTAAGTCATTATCCTATTGACTCTTTGCCATCATGTTTTACTTATGTGTTTGCCACTGTACCTGTAGCTGAAGTAGCAAAAGTGATAGTTTAATTTCAAAACTCGAAATTATAGCTCTGCAAATTTAAAATTATCCCAGTTATCTATCATGGATTTATGAGTTACAAAATCTCTTCACTAATTTTTCAGTACAGCTTTGGGCATAAGATCTACTTATGACTGTAACTCCTTTGGATTAGAAATATGACTCAATAGTAATAACACCATTAGTTTACAAGTGGAATTTCACTGGAGGATGAACAAAACAACTGTGCCAAATCTATCTTTTATGCTTGAAGTGAATGGCAGACAGTTCTGTGTTTTCCTTGAACTGCAGAGTTGACCAGTGAGTTGTTAAGGTGACAACATCTTTGAACATCCTGTTGAGCAGAACATAAATGACTAAGGAAGTGGCAGTGCTTAAGAGAAATGTGTGTTTGTCCACCACAGCTCAGGGTGAACACAAAGATCATTTTCCCATGTAGTCTATGAGTGGTCAAATAAAAGCCTCACTACCTTAGTAGTGTAGGAGGTAGAAGTTTTGTTGAATAGCAAAACACTATTTATCCTCTTCTACAAATATCTTATGTTGAGTTGATCTTCTCCTATTACACAGCTTTTTCCATCAGTTGTGAATCTGCCTTTCATTATGTTGAGCAAGGACACATACACTAGAATATTCAATATTCTGTGAATTTCCTTATTAGATTTCCTGAAACTAATTAAAGGATAAAATTATGTCTTCAGACTATACAGCCTAAAACTTTCATATGGCTCACCTCGTCTGCTCAAAAATTAAAAAATGTCTATAGGAGGGACAAATGGAAAGATGTAGGATAAATGTAAGTGGAAAATGGAAAGAATGCACATATGTACATGACATGCTTGTAACAGAAAGCAAAAAAGGCACTATCTGGAGTTTTGAAATACCACTTGATCTCTGAAATCTGAACTTTTTCATAAGTGTCTTGACTGATCTTAATCTAAAATCTAATAAAATTATATTCCTTAGTCCCAAGTAAACAGCAAGCTTGCATTATGGATGCACAATATCAGTGCATTTAGCAATTTTTAGCAGGAGCCAGCAACACTTTAGGAGTGGAAAAAGGTAGTCTTTTCCCCATTTCAAAGAAAAGCTCAATAAATTCGATGTTAAGTAGAGGACAGTTGGAAAATTCCAGTTTCTAATTTAATAATATCACAGTACATCATATAAGAAGTGAGTTTGTTTGTTTTAAAGAGGCTTTTATTTGCTTGTCTGCTTGTTTTCTGGCCTAAAATCTGGCATATGAAAACTGGCAACAATGAGGAATTGCAGCTTGCCCAAATTTACCAAAATGCTTATCAATATCACATCACAGAAGAGTAGGGGAAATTCCCAAGAAGTCAGCTACCCAAGAAACAGAAACAGTTGCAAAAGCACAGGTTACAGAAATACAGAGTTGCAAAATGTAGGACTCTGTGTGTTATATCAATAGTGACAGTTGGAAAACAGGAATTATGTTCTTCAGGCAAGGAAGATAAGCATGACGGGAACAATACAGTTTCGCACTCTTCCTTGAAGTCAGAAGCATGCTGTTTTCAGTGGAATTTGCTGAGATGGCTTTCTCAGGTAGAGGAAACAAATTTTTGGGGCCAAAGTGAAAACAAGCAGCACATTTGACATGGCAAGTATGTTTTCGTCTAAAAGAAGTTCATATACTGCAAAGGAAAAGGTGCAAGGCTGTTCCAATCAAACCACATAAAAGCATCAACCATATTTTCATGCGCTGCATTTACATGCCTCATTACTACTTTGCTACAATGGGAGCCTTTTCTCATGCAAAAAAGCAACATCAAAAAATTTATTTTAATATAAATTTCTCTTGAATTTCCTTGGGAAAAATATTTTGAAGAATTGAAATTTGCTTACAAAATAAGGATTTTGCAAAAAAATCAACAGCCAACTCGAGTATCTCCATGGCTTTCTGTAGGTATATAATACCAATTCATTTTTAACCTCAGTTAGAGCTTTTTTTTTCCCCAAAAATAATTGGTTTATGTCTGCAGTTCCACTCTGCAAACACACTTGATTATAAAATGAATAAAAAGATCACTTAGCTCAATTTTCTACATTATTCCAGCAGTGTTCTTTGTAGAGGAAAGGACAAATGTGAGGTGCATACTGTCACACAGATGTGTATCTAAGAACACAGGGAAAAAAATATTACTATTGCAAAATACCTTTGAATCAGGCATGTGTAATTAATTTTCTCTTCCCTTGTGCCTGATTCTCTTTTGTATCTTTTTTTCTTTTTTTTTTTTACTTCACCATGAATTCTAGAACTGTGAATGCTCCTTTAAAATGACAACAACTACAAATAAAATCTGAACTATTAGTTCCTTAGGTCCATGATTGGACCTTTACTTAATTTTCTGGTCACTGATGGAGCTGTGGCTTTATGTCCAGGGATAATATCTGGGGGAAGGGTACTGTGCATGTTCTTCTGCAGAATTTGTGAAGTTTTGCCTCTGGCATTCAGGTTAGAATGTCCCTTCTGATTAAGGTCTGCTGCAAAATTCCTGAGGACGTGACTGTACATTTCAAAGAGTAGAGAAAATGAATGTTACTTCAAATTACTCCTCCACTTTCTGAGTTAAATGTATGCTAGAATAATAAAGGAAGCTGAGCTAAACACGTTTTCTTTTTGTTTTAACACTAATTTGATATGCCTAAGTAACACTGGGAATATCAAATATCATTAAAAAAACCCTAAGCCAACAACCCTTAGCTTCCATAATTATAAAAATGGTTTTTAAAAACATCTAAGAATGCATTTTCTTTTTGTTAAGCATTTTGAACAAGTTTTCATTGACTGGATGTTGAAGGCCTTAATGATCTGGGATGATCTTTCTCTTAGCAATTTCCTTTAGCAAAGCCTGTTTATAATCTACTTTGCTGCTATTTCTTCTATTATGTGGCCATTTATATAGACACACTGGAATCTACAAACTAAAAGAGAACTACTTGTCAGCTCTGAAAAATTTCCAAACTTAATGTGCATCTCATGTAATTTTTAAGGAGAAATAAGATGCTAATAATCCTTCTCAGAATGTGCAGTGATGGTTAGCAATGTTTATATTTATAAATGAGGCAAAGTCTTTTTCAAGAAGTACAGCCCAGTCACTCCACTCAGACTTTTCCCATGTTTCAGAGGTGAAAATTCTAGGATCAGCTCAAACTTAAGACAGGAGAAAGAAAGGAGGCATTTCTTCCAATTAATGTTGCCAATGGGAGTTGAAGGCTCTAGGCTGTACTACTTTAAGTAATTTATTAGCAATCTGTGAAGAGCTGGTTGTCATTGTTTCTGTGGTGTTTGTAGACATAGTAAAAACACACTCTTGACTTCAAAAAGCTTTTTCAGGTGATAGTGCATCTTTCTTCATGCAAATAAAAGAAATATAATCCAGTTCTGAAGAAATACATATTTTCTTTGTGTAGTCCATGTCAAAATTCTTTTTACTCTCATCAAAATAATCTTTTCAGTACAGTCTTAAAGAAAGATGAATAGCAATTATCATTAGTCACTTTAAAAATAAAAACATTATTACCAGTAAATACAGATATAATAGATACAAAACTGAAAAGTAAACTGAAATATCTCCTAATATGTAATCAATTTTGCCGATTATTTTTTTTAAGTGCTCCTACAACACAGTTTGAAGTTCCTGTGGGTGATTAAACTGGTGGGATAGGTTAGTATATCACTTGAGCATGATATAAACCAATAAACCATGTACTGAAAATGAAAAAAAATCTTTTTAATGTCATCTGACTGAGGAATATCACATTGTTGTTACCTGAGGAAACTACAGAGGGACATGCTGAGAGGGTTTGGCTTATGTTGGCTTTAAACCAGTATAAAACCCATTTTAACTTTCTTTGCATGATACATACATTATAAATTGGGAGTAGGGTTGAAGGTTTCTGCTTTATTTTAATAATTTTTCATGTTTAAAATATTACATTTTTTCCCTCTCTGCTAGAAATTAAAATGAAATTAAGATTCTTTGGAGAAATACTTCTAGTAGCTGCTAAGATGTAATAACAAGGGAGTTTTTGAAAAAAAAATTGGAAAACCAGTGTTTAAGAGCCTTAGTGAACTTATATTCCTTCTGTTTACCTCGCTAAAGTAAGTGAAGTAAACGTTTTTAATTTTGACCTCCAACAACTGGGAAAATAAAAGTATTTTCCTGCAATTTGTTTGACATCTGCCAGGTTCCTGTGAGAAATGAGCTGAAGACTTGCTTCATTCACTTTTCACATAAAAAGGTTTCCCAACTGGGGCCATTCTCTGTAAACCAGAAATATGAACAAAATGTAACTGTGGTTCTCAGGGGTACCTGGGAGTTAGACTTTCAGCTGCAGAATGCTTCACCAGACCACTGGACTGCACCAGAAGGTATATGATAAAGTATAGATTTTAGCAAATGACACAAACTCTTGTAACTTTATTTTTGTAACTAGCAGTCCAATTTTATGGTTTTTGTTTGTTTGGTTAGGTTCTTTTTGTCGTTTTTTGGGTGTTTGGGGTTTTTTTTGTTTGTTTTTTGTTTTGGGTTTTGTTTGTTTATTTTTTGTTATTAGTTTTTGTTTTGTTTTAATTATTATTTGTATGAGCATTTTTATTTTTAAGGATGGTCCCAACTTCAAATTAAATAATATTCAAATTTATTTTAGCAAGGTGATAGCATTTCTTTTTCTTATACATTGTCCATTAGAATTTTCTTTTTTTTTTCTTTTTTTTTTCCCTTTTTTTTTTTTTTCATTTTTCCTTTAAATTTTTTTTTTTTTTTCTTTTTTTTTTCCCTTTTTTTTTTTTTTTTTAAGTAGAAGTTGTCAGAAAAGCTGGTGTTTCTCACATGATTGTGTTTCCATCTAAAATCTAAATAAGAAATCTGTAGATGCCTGTCCTCATGAGAATTCTATCTCAATATTTTCACTAAATTTCATTGGATGAGTTGCTACAAAGTATTGAAGTTCTGAGATTATTATATTTGCTGAGTTTGTGACCTAGGATTAATACTAGAACACTTACTTTGTATTTTTGGAAGATCAGCCATGTTTTCTTTGGCAACTACCTTAATATCTTACTGTTTTCAAAGAATATTTAGAATATTGCACAAAAATCATCACCAGTATCCTGACTGATGCAGAGTCTGTATTTCAATTGTATTTTTCATAGTATGTAAGCTGACTAAAATATATTGCAAGTGTATTTCTTTACAACAAATTCTTTTTCACAACCTCCTACTTCCTCTTCAAAAGATAGGAATAAGCACAGAAAGAAAATGGAAGAGACAAGCTTTCTATTGAAAGTTCTTACTCAACTTTTTGATGTTGTTCTAACTGCTGTTTTGAAAAGAATTTTTCTAATCATGTAGTCCCAAATAGTCTTCTACCTTTCTTTTTTTAATAAGAGATATTTAATAAGGGATTTCCATTAAAATATATCATAACACACATTTTATTGGACTTCAAGATAGCATCACAGCAAAGCATTATATATTGAAAAATAAATTACATGTGAATGACAGCCAATAAAAGGGGGAAAAAAAGAACAAAGTAATTTTGTTTTCACTTAATAACATTTTATGGTTTTTTAAACAACGTTTGGCATTATATTTAAATTCACAGACTATTCTGGGTAATTTTTATTTTTTTTTTTTTTTTGAGTGAGAGAAAATGTATAGCAATTTTACTTGTAAATTTAAAATATCATAGCTCTGGTTTTATGGGTGAATAGTAGAAGTTTCTTTATAATACAGTGATTGTACTTTCCTACTTTATCTATTTGAAGCTTGAAAACATGAAAGAAAGCCACAGACAGTTCTAAGTAATGAATAACATTCAACCAATTATTATGCTTTCCAACTAATGGGCATCACATAATGTTAGAGAGAAATTTATGTTTGTTGCAGTTTCCTAACATGATGCCAGATGCTGTTAGTAATTATGGTATTAGCTGAATATCAGCTTATACTCCTTGTTCTTGCCCTCTGGATTTGCGCTCCTTGTCATATATTTCTTTTCAGAAAAGAACTCATGAGTATGGTGTATTATTTATATATATATATATATCTATATATATATATCTTATCACAAAGATAAGGATGTTTATGCAACTGAGGGAATATCTTTAATTATTGTATATGTCTAAATAATACAATATCTGTTGCCTAGGTTTGAAAAAATTAAATACTAAAGGAATGCTTGGCCTTTGTAATACATTAGTTTACCTGAACACTTGGGTCCTTAAAAAACAGAAAGACATGTTCATTGCTGAATGCAATGGGAACTCAGCTACATAACGAAAAAATGGTCTCCACTATGAGGAGTCTTCTGCTTAAACGAAGAAGAGGGGAAAAATTAGTTATGCTTCTATGATCACAAGATCTGTGACCATGCTAGGAGCACAGGATGCCCCCTTCCTAGTCTTTTCACAGAATCACAGAATGAGTGAGGTTGAAAGGGACCACTGAAGGTCCTCTAGTCCAACCTCTCCTGCTCAGGCAGGGTCCCCTGGAGCAGGTTACTCAGGACTGTGTCCAGACAGATTTTGAATATCTCTAGAGAAGGAGACTCTTCAACATTTCTGGGCAACTCTACTGCCTACAAAAGGCTCTTTGGAGCCTGGTTTTTATGGTATTTTTGGGGGAGGAGATGTTCTAAAGGGATAGATAAGTAACAGAAAGTAGTGTCTAACTGAGAAAGGCCATGATGTGCTAAAGGAAAATAATTTTTTTAGGAAGTATAGATTTCATATTTCACAAACAGAATAAACAAAATGAGTTATTTGAAGATTTCTGTGGATGGTAATAATTACAAAAAATTCAGTTCAGTATTTTTCTTGGAGCACAGTAGTGTTTTAAACTAAAAATATTTATATACTAAAGAAAAATAGTAATTTAAAATAAATTTCTTCAAGAGGTTTGAAAAAAGTTCCTTAAAGTACTGAAAAGTATTGAGATGTATCATTTTAACATAATGTGCTTCATTATTTCTCACATTTTTTCCTTCCCTATTTAGCAATAACTATTAATTATCAATCTGCTTGTACTCTTTCTTTTGTGATGAATCATGGCAAGAGTGGCATGGAACGTTCTGTGTTCTTTGTTCTGTGGAGATGCTGTAACATAAATTGTAGTTTTGCATCATTATTTTCTTACTTTGGAGCATGAAATAAATGCCACAAAGAAATGGGCTTACCCAGTGAGCAGCTCTTCTAAAGAAATCATAAACACTGAAGGAATTAAGACTTTTTTTTTTCTAACAGAGTTGTTATCAAACCATTGGAACTACCACAAGTTGAGCTGTGTTTGTTGCCAACACATCTTCACCACCCGAAGCAAGTACTGTAATCCTCATTCCAGGGTTTCAGCTGTCTGTGATCCAAAATCTGTTTTAGACACAGTACATCTGTGTAACTCTTAACTTAGATTTATGATAAGACAGACATGAGAAAAAGCACAGAAGTTTGCAAAGTAGAACTGTTCAAAACAGAAGCAAAAATGCAAATAAAGATGAGGCAGTTAATGATAGTAGTTCAAGGGTTCAAAATAAAAAGTACTGGAATGAAAATCCTGAGGGAGTCAGAAAAGCATGTCACCCACAAAATGGATCAACCTATTTGATCCTCTTAATTGGTTTCCTGACCAAAAAGAACTGCAGTGTCTTCTCAGAGGGATTACAGGACGAGATCAACCTGATAGTTTGTTAGTCCTGCCTGTCTTGTCTGTGTATCAGTTAGTAAATAAGTGTTTTATACTCTTTCCTGGTAAATATACTCATTATGGCATCTGTTTGGGTACTGTTGATTGAAAAGATGGGACAGAAAGATACATCCTATGCCTTTGTCAGTTTGATTCTTAACATGGTGGTTGACAAAGCTATAGATATTTTCTCATATTTTAGAATGTTTCTTAATTTCTGTATTATACTCTTAAACAAGCAGCCACTTCTCAGTACTGTGATATAATATAATCACTGTTTGTTTTAGCCAGTTTACTGTGAAAATGCAACTGGGTTTCGTTTGGGGTTTTTGTTTGTTTGTTTGTTTTTGTTTGTTTGTTTTTATTTGTTTGTTTTAATACTGATGGTCCATATGCACAGATTTTAGTATACTTCTCCATATCAGAAAAAAAAAAAAAAATCAAATTCTATTCTACCAGTGTAGCACTTGTATTAATGCTGGCATGATTTGTTAGCCTTCGAGTGAAGAAAATGCGAACTCTGACACACAGAAACAGGATGTTTTCTGTAACTTGAAACTTGGAATTTATCAATTCAAAAAATGCATTCCACTGATGTGTTTATTACAAGTACATATTTCACTTGCACAGATATTTAATTCTGTATAGGTATATTAGTATAGCTTCATTATGAAGCAGTCCATGCTATGTTGCTCTTTATTGGTTCATGTAAACTATTTCCTTATTTCATGTCTTATTTCACTGAAGTTTTAATGAGTCTATGATAACTCTGGAATAAATAAAATAGGAAAGTTGCAATAGATGAGGAAGGAAGCCAACCTGGTTCAGTTTTATTACACTTACAGCAGCAATCAGAATGCTGCTTTCTAGGGGATAAGACCCATAATATTCATAAGCAGGCATAGAAAATAAAAAATTGTTTTTGATGTACTGCTTTATTTTTGCTTCTTGAAAAAAAAAAAAAGGTTGCTAAAATACTCTATAGGCAACAGAAATCGTGGCAGCATAAACAGTCATTCTCATTAAAGATGTGAAGTCAGTTCATATCCCTCAACTGTGCGAGCACACTGGAAACCAAATTGAACTGTGGTTGATTTGGCACAATCTGAAACTGATGAAGGCTGCAGTGGAAGTTCCTGGGCAACAAGGAAATAATTCATGTGTGAGTTTTTTGACACTTTCTTCATTGTATTTTTATTTTATCTCATTGATTTTGTTCACATCATAAGTACATTAGGAAGTTCTGGAGATTTTGGGCCTGCAGCAAAGACTTTGTTTATCTAATATGCTTCTGTTATAAATAATTGAATTTAGGAAACAAAAATAAGGCAGGCACTCAATCAGAGAACAGAAATTTTCATCAGTATTGTATATCATCAGCCATAGCATTGAAAAATTTAATTCTGAACATCTTTACACCATAACCATCTAATAAAATCTACACTTCTAGACAGGTCACTATTCAGTGATTAACATAGATTCAGTAAGTAGTTAGTGTTAGGATGGCATTGCAGCAAACCAACTCCACATTTGTTGGACTTGATTAAGATGGCTACAATGAGAAAAGCTGTTCTAATGTCTTACTTTTCACTCTGCCTTGTATGTTCAGCTCCAGACTGATAGCAACATGTTCTTTCTCCCTTAGGAATTTGTTGAAACTTAAGGAAATGAATAAAACATATAAATTTTACTACTTCTGAGGAATATTTAGTCTTTTCTGTGAGAAGGTAAAATTTCACCCTTAACAGATGTGATTTTGTTCTCTCTAGAAAAAAAATAAATCTATTAAGGCACCCAAATAATCTTCCCAGCTACTACTGATATCAATTTGGATGATGAAAATCATTTTTGTATCATTTATATAATTCTACTTTCTTTTCTTTTCTGCCATGTTTCTGTTTCTCCTGGCTTTATGAATATGTAACCAAGGACTGAAATATGTTTTCTGACATTTCTTGCTCCACCTCTTCAACCCTTTCCTTAGTACACCTATGCTATGCAAGCACATTGGATTTAATTATTTATACTTGCTAATCACTTACTCTCTGTGCTTTTTAAATACCTACATGGGATACATGGAGTTTAAGATGTTATAAATATTTCTCAAGCCCATTATATTAAGACTAATTTTTATTGTGTTTCTTCCTTTCTATAAAGTTTAAAAATAAGATAGCCACTAGGTTTGCAGGAAAGCAAACATCATCTTGCATAGTGCATAACTATTCATGCCAGAACAGATATTACACTTTGGAAAGTGAATTTGGAGACTACATGATTAATCTGTCAACTTTTGAATGATGTGCCATATACAATGCAACAATGAAATGGACTTCTCTGATACAGTCTGATATACCTAGTATACTCTGACATTTGAAAAGTGATGCTGGAGATAGAATTGCAGCTTTCAAGTTTAGATTGGTGATGGGTTAGACTCTGGTTTGGAATTTCGATTTGATTGAGATGAGCATCTAAATGTTCACAGGCTTAGATGAAGCTTATTAGGACTACACAAGCCCTTCAAGTCTGCAAAATTGGGGCAGAAATCTGGAAAGAGGATTTCTTGTCAGATTTTTAGTCTTAGAAGAAAATGCCACGAGAACAGCTTTTCACAATATTTTAGCACCTCTTATTCCAGCCCCAGACATAACATGGCACTGAAAGAACACAGGGAAGCATAACTCCTGACTGAATTAAAAAAGAAATTTCTATAAGATTAAGAAGTGAGACAATTTTTGACAGTCTTTGGGGATACTTCTTTCCCTCTCCTGAACTCATTCTCCACTCTATCCAGGTTTTGGAGGGAAAAGATGCACACATATTAGCCCATTTCATTAAGTAAAAGACAGTCATTGCTTTAGTCCTTGAGTAAACTCATCTTCTAATGTGATAAACAGCTACAGCTTTATCCTACAGTTATAGCTTTAACAGCAAGTGACAATGTCAGTGGGACAGACATGTTTTTCTCAAACAGACACACCACCATAAACATTTATGCTAAAATGTCATGAAGGCATTTCATTTTCAATATTTTTAATGTTCCACTCCATTTGCTAAGTCAAAAACAGGAAACAATGAATATTTCACTCAGCACTTCTTCACCCAGATCTACTTACTTTTCAATCAAGTAAAAATAATTAAAAATAAAAGCAATGTTTAGAATTTCAGAAGACTTGAGCATGGTTAACTTTCCCTAAGTTTTATTGATATAGATTATGCACTTATCATCATGTAGTATTCAAAAAAAGACTTAATTCTGAGCCTCACAACTCACAGAGATTTCCAGTGTCTTCCTGTTCTCTGCATGATTCTTCTCTTTTTTTCAGTTGAACCATCTAATTTTTGCTCTGCATTGTCTTTTGTAATAATTGTTATGAATACTAGAATATAATTCAATAACATAAGAGTTATAGAAAATAAGAAATTGATTTGAAAATTGAACTTTTTGCATTAAGGACACAGAGATAAATGATATAATAGTTTAGAGTCAAAGAAAACAAATTTAAGCTATAGCCTCCATTTCCCTAGATACTTCGAAAGAGCTCTCCCACTTTAATCTGACAAATATTCAGTGGTAGATGGAATAAAAAAAAATAAAAAAATTGTTATTTGTAATATTACAATACAAACCCCTAGCATTTAGTGTAAGAACTTTTTTTAAATCCTGCTTAGCATTTAATAATGACTTCAGTTATTACAATTTAATATATAATAATATTGATTCCAGTGCCATATGAATCATAAGCCGATTAAAGAAATCTCAGTATTTTACATTAGGTCACTTATTTTATATTTCATTTTATGAAACATATAGTACTAATTGTTGCCAAATATCAAGATTATTGTTGAAGATTGTGTTATGAAGTTGACCTAAAATATTGTTTGTTAAAATCAAATTCATTACTAGCATGTTCAAGATTTTATATCCCTATCTAGAAAAGAACACATGCAACATACTGTAATATCTGCAGTTTAGAGGAGAAAAGCTCATATTGGCATTTGAAAAAGACAGACATGTTCCTTTAGTAAGTAAGGAGCCAGATGTCTGTGAGAAAATAAAACTAGATAATGTATCAAGTATGGGGTTTGCTTTCTCTCTATATATCCTATACATATCAATGTGTGTAATCACACTTTTCTTGTACTGAAGCAGAGAAGAAACTATGTACATTCACTGAATATTTTATTAAATGAACAGCCTTTCCTTGGTTATACTTCATTATGAAACCATAAGTAGTAAAAAAAGAAGAAAAAAAGGTACTGAGTGACTCTATATGTTACTGAAAAATAATTTAGATAATTCTTCAGACAATCAGAAAACTCTTAGAAACCACCAGAAAATCCNTTTGAACAAGAAAAAAAAAGTCCCTGAAAATTTTTTTTTTTTTTTTTTTTTTTTTTGCCTTCATTATAACTGGTTTTAGAAATTAGACATATACATGAAATAAAAACAATAAGAATATTACAAAAAGGAAAGGCATAAGTATGACTACAGGTTAATGAGCTTTACAAAGCAGACAGATTCAATGTTTATGGTAATGGTCTAGAAACAGGCATTTTTCTCACCAAGTGAAAATTATGAAATTTATGGAAATATTTGAGTTTTGTTGAGTTTTATTTTTAATCAAGACAAGAAAGAATGTATGGTAGCTATTTTATTATTTAAGATAGAAATGATCATTAATTGCTACCTCAGCAATCCTAACCAGTCCCTACAAAATCTTTACAAATATTTCAGAAGAAATTTTCAGTGAGGAAAATTTGTCATAAACATAATACACCATTTAAAATTTGATTCATTATTAAGAAAAGAAAGGTTGATGAATATATTGAAAAATGTTTAAAAAAGTAATTAAATCACAACCAAAATGGGTGGTGGAGAAGGGAAACCCACAACTTTTATGAAAATATTCATTTTAGCTTATTTCTCAAGAGAGAATGTAAGGAGATCAGCCAAAAAGCTAATGCTTACATAAAAGAGAAAGGAAGAGAAAAAAACCCAAAGCACTACGTCCAATAAAGCAATTGGATAAATAAAATAGCAACGTAACTAGTTCTTATTTGTTCCCTTCTTAAAAACACTAATACAACTAAAGAATCCTTCTGATTTGATTTCTGAGCAAAACTTAAGAACCTCTCTAGCAGCTTCCACGCACACACCTGAATTTCTGCAGGGAGATCAGACAGAATGGGGCAAATAAGGTGTTAAATGAGGTATAAGAAATGCAAACTCACAGAAAACATAAAACTGTTGTATATAATTTCCAAGATTAACAGGGGAACATGGTGAAGGATTTTCAAACAAAAACTGCTATTTCTTTTACTCATGATTGTATTAAGAGATTGTATATGAAAATAGAGCACTGTAACTGAAGAAAAGTTCTTGCTGTCTCTAAATTGCACTATTCTAAATTGCCTAAGTTCAAACAATAAGCTTTCTTGTCTCAAACTTTTGGTTAGTCAGTTTTGGCATTCCAAAAGACATTGGAAAAAAAAGAGGTTATGTTCATGTTACCAGTTACTGTAAATTCAAATCTGAATCCGAGTTTTCTCCAGGATAGATCCGGGGGGCTACCAAGTACAGTTCAAGGTAGGGTTCACTTAAATCAAGTTGCTCAGTTTGGTTTTGCACCTGAATTATCTCCACAGAAGGAGATTTCAGTGCCTCTCCAAGGAACCTGTTTCTTTTTGCTTCATTCATTGTGATTTCCCCTCTTCTCCCTATAGAATCAGTATTTCCCTTAGTTCAGGATGTGTTCATGACATTTTCCCTGTATTTATGCACTTCTGAAAAGATTCTGACTCTGTCTTCCCTGATGAGGTAGATGAACAGGGTAGTTACCATGGAAAAATATAAATATTAAACAAGATATATATGTTGTTTATTCTTATGTATACGTATATTCTTATACAAGTACAAGAATAAAGTAGCAAATACTGTCAGTTGACAGTATAGTGTGAATTAATACAAAATTATTAGTGCTTTAGGAATAACAAATGTTAATGATGGATGACTTCCAATTGTTAAGCCTAGACTGGATGAGATGAGAAGAGGAAGGGAAATGTAAAAAAAAGGGTAATATGATAATACAAACCAGCTTGAAGTTTGTGGGAAAAAGAGTGAGAGTTCTCTAATTTTTAGGCCTCTATAATGTTTATAAAATTTCAGAAATCATTCACCTAAATCCAGACATAATTGTCATTAAAAAAAATATACCATGAAAAAAAAGTAATGCAAATTTTTCTATTTTTCACAGAGCTTTGAAAAAAGCTATTTAAAATGGACACTAAAAAGGTTAAATGAGTCAAGTAGTTTCTACCAATAAGAAATTATCTAACAGAAATCTATAGTCCTGTAGTCCATTTTCTCTTTGTTAATAGTCTCATAGTAATGGGTTTCAATAATATCTTTTAATGGTGTATATGTAAATGGCAATATTACGATTATTCAAAAAGAGAACTGTATGTTTTGATGATGACACACTGGCCTTCTTTTTAATCAAGACTTGAGTACTCTATCAGGCAATATATTGTTCATAATTGTGAATCAAAGTATATTGTAGATGAGACTGTGGACCTGAGAGTCAAAGTAGGCTGGAACTTTATTGTGGAGAACTCAGGGAACACTTACAAAATGTTGTGCAGTTAAAAGTAATGATAATAAATAATTTTTTTTCTTAAGTATGTAAATTAAATTGGAAGTGTGTAAATAAGGTCAGATCTTATTTTCTTCTATCATGTCCACATTTCACAATCTGCCACTTCAGCATTGTACAAGTCTTGCTACTTGCTCATACTACTTCCTTGGCAAAAATAAAAATAATAAAAAAAAAAGAAATATCTTTAGAGGTTTAAAAAAAATATTCTGAAAGAGTTGAACTGAATGAAGAATCATCTTTTTCCAGAAAGCAGAATTTGGTCTGGAACAGGCTGAAGATTAGCAGAAGAGACCAGCCATGAGACTGGTGTTGACAGCATGAGGTAATTTAAGGCTACTTCTTCAATAACAATTTAGGGCACAAGAGATTTTTCTTTCACATTTGGTTTGCATCTACATTTCAGGTATAAAAGTGTGGAACCAAGGTAGCAGTGCAAACTGGGAAGCCATCAAAACCAACCTCCTTGCAGTGAAGCTGGTAAGTCTTTCAGACGTCTGCTTATGTGTAGGGTTCTCCTACTTTTAAAAACGGATTTGAATTTCACTCTCAGTAAGAAGGTGATACAGACCTGCAGTTCTAAAATATGAACAAGTTAGTTCTAATGAAATCCCTTTATTTCCCTCTTCACATTATTCCATTAAGCAGTGCATAAACAGTCTATGAACACCTACTCTAGATTCATAAATCTACATTATATTAGCAATGTTTACAATGAGCAAGTTCATACAGTAAGATGACACCCTACACTATCCAAGTGCTTTCTTCTAGGATACAAAGGACCTAATTCAATATCAATGAGATTAATATTTTATCTTGTGCGCAATCTTTATTATTTAATTAATGAAATATAATTAGTTGAGCCTTTGGAACCCAAAATTTGCTGAATTTATGTGGGGTAGAGCATAATTGAAAGAAAATGACATCCGGGTCATGAAATACTATATGAATTGGAGAACAAAAGTAATTTCACTGCAGCTATCAGCATGTGAGAACAGTGACCTAATTATGGGTATTATAGTAAAATCATCAAAAGTTCACATATTGAAAAAGCAATAAAAGTCTGTATAAACATTTTCATACCACTTCTTTTATTATTGGAAATATTCAGGTGTTAAAATATTAGTAAGTTTTGACATTGTATTACCACTTCTTAAGAATAACTTTAGAAGCCTTAGATTTTCTGGGCTGATGCAGAGTTTGAGTGTGTGTCACATATGTTAAAAATTAGTCCCTGTGACAGGGTCAGAGTTAAAAACATGTATACTGAGTATGCTCAAATATCCATAAAGCAGTCTTGCCAGGTCTATACTTCAGAAAAAAAAGGAGAGTAAAAATTGGTTTGATGTTCAAGTTCAGAGAGTGATCATGAATGGAGTTAAATCCAGCTGAGAACTGGCCACAAGTGGTGTTCCCTAGGGCTCAGTACTGGGGCTGTTCAATATCTTTATCAACAATCTGGATAAGGGATCAGAATGCACCCTTACTCAATCTACAGGGGACATCAAGCTGATCAGGGGTGTTGGTCTGCTGGAAGGTCAAAGCGTTCTGGACAGGCTGGGTTGATGGGCCAAGGCCAATGGTATGAGGTTCAACAAGGCCAAGTACCCTGTCCTGCAGTTGGGTCACAACAACCTCACATGATGCTAAAGGGTTGGGCTGGAAAGATGACTGGTAGAAAAGAACTTTATCCTCTTAGAGAGATTTGGGGGTACTGGTTGTCAGACAGTTGAATATTATATGCCCAGGTGACCAGTGGCGTCCTGGTTTACATCAGTAATAGTGCGACCAGCAGGACTACATTCCCTTGTACTGGTGAAGCCACATCTCAAATCCTGCATTCAGTTTTTGGCCCCCCACTATAAGAAAGACACTGAGACACTGGACAGTGTCCAAGTAAGAGCAAGAAAACTGCTTCTGAAATATCAATGATTTGACAGGAAGATTGATTTCAGCTTTCAGTAAGACTGTATAGACTACATTCATCAAAATGGTTTAGAAACACAGTTTTTTACTTGTCTCTAAGCTTCAGTAACCTTGATATGTTTGTAAGCACATTTAATTTTACCCCCATCTTACTAACAAACTTGATTTTTTTCCATATGATTCCTAATGACTTTAAGTTATGTCTTTACAACCTTAAAACTCAGTTACTGGAATTTGATAGACTGCACATGAATATGAAGAATGAATCAGTATTCAGAATGCAGCTGTCCATATACAAAACAAAGTGATAAAGACAGAGAAAAAATTGCAAAAAGTGAGCAAAGAAACAAATAAACAAAAAAAAAGCAAGCAAAACAACAACAACAAAAAATCACAAAAAAGCAAAAAATCAAAATCATCACCAACAAAATACCTGAAAATAATAAAATATACATTATTTCTCAAAACACACATTTTCCCTTAATTAGCAATGGGTTTAAAAAAATGAATGTACTTCAGTGTAAGGAAATGGATGTGAAATAGAATTTCTATGCTCACATAGAAGATAATTTATCTTTGAGTTATGTAATCAGTGCATCACCTATTTCATCTGCCTAGTGTATCTAAATGTGTTTTATAACCACTTTGTTTAATGCATATATGGGCATAGCATTTAGTTGTCATGAATTAATGATATCCCCTATAATACATCTTTATATGTATTTTTATGTGGAACAGTTGTATAGTTTAATGCAAAAATTTATGTTTAACCTAAAGAATAATTCAATCTCTTCTCAGAATCCTTAAGATTTTGGATTAATTGTGTATTCTTTCACGCCTCGGTATATATATTGTGTAAGACTTGTAAGAAAACCTTGGAGTTTGTATTGATTTATTAAAGGATTATGCCTCATCCAACTTCAAAGTTGTTATCTTGAATCTCTAAAATTTCTGAAATATCATGCCAAATTTTGGGAGAAAAGTGCAACATAATCCTAGATCAGACACAGTGCTGCTCTACAAGGAATTTGGATGCTAGTAGAATGCTGGTAATTTACCCTGCTCTCGGAATAAACACATCTAAAAGTAATATTAACTTACAAAAAACCCCAGTTATTTAAATAAAAAACAATTTTTGTCCTTGTTTTTTTCAATTTTTATCCTTCATGTCTTTCACTTTTCTGTTGAAATAAAACAACTTCTAAATGTGGATATTTTATTTTCATGTTTAGACATATGGCTAATAAAAGTTTATGCAATTCAAACATATTGCATAACCATTAATCTTCAATTCAGAGCAAACGGTGAACATTAGTTGACACTATTCTATCGGTACTTTTTGAAAGAATAGCTCAGATTTCTCCTCTCCTTTAACTTATAAAATTCACCCTTACTATATCCTACTGCATCTTTACTTTCTAAAACAAAGTAGAAAAGGAAGGACAAGAAAAGAGTGAGAGCAGGCAGGCAGTGGGCGAAGTATAGCTGGAGTTGAAGCAAAAAATCCCAGTGTACTAACACTGATTTTGACTTTTAATTTGTCATGATGTATCAAATCTTTTCATTACAGTAAAGTCCCTCATAGGAAAGAGCACTATCTACAAATGCTGATAAAGCTTTGCAGCTTTGGAAATGGTAATAACAAAAACCAAACACCTTCTGAAACTCATTTCTACACCATAAATATGTTTTAAAGTTCAGACATTTAAGTATGACATTTAGATAAGATAGTTATAAATTATGTTTACTAATTCTGAGGGTCAGACTGAAAAGGAAGTGATTGTAAGAAAAGTCTGTAACTAAAATTCATGGAAATGAATAACTTTTTCTAAAACAAAAAAAAAAAACAAAAAACAAAAAAAAAACACACAAAAACACACACACACAAAAAAACCCCAACAACAAACCACAAAAACAAACAAACAAACAAAACGTAGTTCACATTGCTTTCAGTTTTCTGTGCCAAAAAAACTCACTGTTTCCAGAATTACAGACATCATTCTACTCATAAGGAGAAGTTGGCAGATTATTTTGATTGAATTCTTGATTCATTACTACTCTATTACAATTTTAAGATTTTTTTCCCAATTAATGAATTTATTTCTCTACAACAAATGGAAGAGGCACTTCATAGTTCATGTTTGTGCAGCCTAAGGTCAAAGCTACAAGTCAGTAATAATTACCTTTTTCCTCAATTTCTTAAAATCTTGATGTGCTCCACAGAAACTCTGAACCTATTTAGCATTGTAGATTAGGAATTTACAGAAGACTGACTGGCCCTGTACCAACCCTTCAGGTATATATATCTATAAGAAGAAAGCAACAAGATGAGCTACATCAAAAGACTTTCTGTATTTGGGTAATTCAGAAATTTGAAGTCTGACTTTGAGATTATTGAATGCTAATGCAACAGAGGTGGATCTTCCAGAAGCTCAGAATTTCAGCTTATGGCTGAAACAGACTTCTGATTTTCCAAAAAAATAAATGTCAGACTCAGACCATAAAGTTACACAAGACTGAATTCCTGGTCCTGTTTGTAGTGTTCTGAGGAATCGGTTTACTACTTTTATAAGTTTCCCAGGAGTTCCTCTTCAGCTGCCACAGTCTGCATGCAGCACTGAAAAATGTATTCTAGATGACTCTTAATAATGCCATCCATAGGGGTAATATTGAAGAAGTCAAAGGGCTCTACTGACTTAGGCTTAGAAAATGAAAACATAACACCATAATTATGTATTTCCAGTTTTTTATTTCTTTTTATTCTTGTCTGGAGTAGCTTCTGTAGATACCCTTTTGCTTTAGAGTATAAAACAAGGCAATGATGAAGGTGAAATAAAGTGTTTGATAGTAGATCATCAAAAACTGGGAGCAACCAATCCAAGCTTTGGAGTAGATGCATATTTATATCTTCTTATTTCTTGTAAAACAAGAAGCGGTAAAAATTAATTAAGTCTACTCTTCCTTGAAAAATATTGTCTTTGAAATCCTTATCAATTCATGGATTCAGAGTCTACCAATAAAAAAATAGTTCTTATCACAGTTTTTTGGCGGGTTGAGGTTGTTCTCTTATTTGATTGTTTTTGCAAGGAGTATACATTACTGTAGACTCATTGCAGCTTGTTGATACATACAACCATAAAGAAAATTCTATTTAGATAGAATTGGCAGCTAACTTTTTAAAACTTGAAAGATATCAGCTTGATGATTTCCAGAAAGCATTTTTGGTAAAAACATACAACTAGAATTAGTGTCTTGTGCTACTGTATAGTTTGGCAAATATGAAGTATTAACATACTATAATTTGCAAAAAAATATAATTATGTTACCAAAGTAAAATAATAGTGTTATATAAAAAAGTCACTGAAAATGTCTTCATTAAATGGCGTGTGTAGGTTGGTGGAGGTGTGATGATAAGAAAGAGGTACAACTTGTTTCCCATTAGATACCACTCAGAAGACACTATGGTTTTAATAGACTCCTCTGTTTCCCATTTATAGATTTATGGTCCCATCAAATCCCAAAGTCTGCAGATTGAAATGCACTACATTTGCAAAATAGTTGTATTATGATAAACCAGGGATCAGAGACGAGTAAGTTAGCTCTCCCTGTTTTGCTGATGTTGCTTTAATATCTAATATGGAACTTGATTCTGACATATTACATGACTACTTGTCTAAAAATCTACTTCTAATAATATGATTGTATTGTTCTACATCATAAAAAATGTCATTTAAGAAAAACGCATTTGGGTTTAATCACATTTTCCACTTCCTTTTTAAATGAAATGTAAAAAAGTATTAGCATATAGCCTGAGTAAAGACGAATACTATGCATTTTTTTAACCTAATTACTTTTGTTTAATTATGCAAGTTTCTTAAATACTTGTTCTTATGCTTGTATTCTTTCAAGTTATCAAGGGACCTGAACTAGCATTTCCTGAAGCAAGATGGATGTCTTCCATTGCTGTGAAACTACAGAGGCATTTAACAGATCAACAGTGGATAAGATTAAATGGATCCTCTCTGTTTGCAAGACTGATGAGTAAAAAACGAATTAATATACTTCTCTAGATGAATGTCTGTTAGCATAATCTAGTTACTGTACTTGATCAGTTAAATAAGTGATGACAATTATATCGGTTTGCTTATTGGTATTCATGAGAATACCAAAAGCAAGACTGAGAACCCAACTTTATGATGGCTGTTTTGTCCTGGACAAATCCACCATCCAAGATTGAAAGGAGTACACACTTCTTGCCTATTGGTGTCAAGGACATGACTGATTTTTATTTTATTGACATAAACTGTGGATCTTTACTAAAACTGTCAACTAACAAGAGCAATGGGATGAAAATGTGCAT
>VXAU01001761.1:541723-597529 GCA_013399695.1 Formicarius rufipectus | reverse complement strand
GGCAGCGCGGGCCGGGAGGGCGGAGGGGCCGCGGGGACCTGCGCGGGGCCGGGCAGCGCTGGCCTCAGGCCACAGGCGCGCCCCGCGGGAGGCGGCTCTGCCTGCGGCTGTCACCGGGACCCGCGGCCGTCCTGCGGGTCGGGAAGGAGGGGAGCGTGGGGAGAAAAGGCGCGACGCGGCAGCTGCCACGCTCGGGAGACCCCGCTCCGGGCGGGGGTTCCCGCAGGTTTTCTGTCACCTCCCTGCCCTGTCCCCCCGTCTCTGTGCGGGTGGGCAGTCAGTTCCCAGGTTGTGGGATGAGCAGTTCCGTTACCACCCGCTCTTGACACCCCGCCGCAGGTCAGTCCCGAGCTGCTCCTAGAAAACCCTCACAACTTTCCCTCCTCATGCAGAACTTTTTCAATTCGAAATATTCCGATTTCCCCCGTTCTACAAACTGCTAGAAGTCTGCATGTTAGTGGAAAAACTCCCTCCGAGGAGAAACAGTACATAAAAGGTTCCTGTGAAAGGGTTTTAAAATCCCAAATATAGTAGGCATTATAAAATATGTAAACATTTGTTGGGCATTTGGACACAATTTTTCTGCAGTTAGGTGACTTTATATGGTGTGCTTTTCCTAACATGCAAGTCGTTTTAAGCTGATTTCACATTAAAATAGATGCATTCCTCTTGGTTGCAACTACTAACACGTTATTCAAGGAAGAGGCTGGAAAAAAGTTAAATCATTACGGTTCAGGAGATGAAGCTGCTTCCCCCCCAAATGTCTGAAATTACATAACTTTTTCCTTGCAATTTCTCTCTCAAATACATGGTGAAATGTAAAGCATAAAATCTTCAGAGATACATGCTGACGCAAATGAGACCATTCTGTAAAACATATGGCGTTCACAGCCCTCACTCCAAACTTAAACATTCTTCATACATGTTTAGTATAATCCACTGGCAGATTTGTAAAGTAATTGCTCATGTAAATCACACAGTAACACATTTCCCCCTTAAGTTCTTTTGTAGGATTGTCTGATAAAGCTCTTTATGAATAGAAAAGCAATAATTCACATACAAGAGGTGAACTCGTCATGTTGAAAATGGAAGGTAAAATATAGTTGCATGATGAGGCACATGCAGTAGGATACCTAACACAGGGAAAGGGGAACTGACTGATTACGTGTGGGACTCCCGCAGAAAATGAGATTGGAGCAGCAAGGATATTTATATATGGAATGCAGAGGAAAGTAATATCAGAATTTAAGTTTATTACAAAGTCTGCCTTGATACTTTAGTACTGGGGCCATACTTAGTAGCCCCTCACTTGTATGCGCACAGAGAACCTTTCCTGGTTTCATGAATTTACTTTCTCTGAAGCTGCAAATGCCGTGGCTGAATCACAGTTGAAGAGACAAGTCACTTCCACAAATTCTAGTAAATGCAGAATTCTGAAAAGCAAGTGGTTTTGTCCCATTCACACCAATTCAAATGCGTTCTCAGCAATTTTGATTTTGTTATTTTTACTGAGTATGTCAGCCCTAAGTGACTGTTCATTTGGCATACATCTTGCATAGGAAGGGTTAAAATCTGCAGGTATTTTGTCTGATGACTTGGCTAAGCATCTTACAAGCAAGGCTTGAGTGGGAAAATATTTAAACAAGGGTAATTTCCCTTTTCTGTTCTAGTGAGACTTATTGTCTTTTCATTTTAAACCAAGAAATGATGCCCCCCACACCTTAAATCTTACCGAGTTCTTATGTCTGGCTGCAGCTTTCCCAGATTTTAGTCACATTATGACAGGGACTCCGTGAAGATCGATAACAGTGAAAGCACAGGTTTCAACACGTGAAAAGCTTGATAACAGCTTTTTTCACCTGTAGAACAGTATTATAGAGGTGTGTTTTTAAAACACATAAGCCTCTCTGTGTATGCACTTTTAAAATGAAACCGCAAAGCCATTCATAAGCAAAGATGTGAAGGATGAAACATGTCTTCATAGTTTCAAGTAGACAACTCTAATGAAATACTCTATCTCTCAGAAAAAGTTTGTTACTGTATCTTTATTAAAAATGCTTTCATGATGTATTCTGTATTTCAAGTTAAAATAAAGCAGATCAAGAAGATGTCAATATCAATCTGTTTATATTCACCACAAAGAACTGTAGAGAACTTAATAAAGGCAAAAAAATAAACTTCATAAACTTTTTTCAGGCAAATTATTTATTTATGAAATAATTTACAAAGAAAATTTTTACCTCATGGCTTAGATACATTGCATATGCTTATGATTGCCACAATATGTTGAGGCTCAAAGGCCCATATAGAGTTTTTTTACTTCTCTCNTTTTTTTTTTTTTTTAAATCCTAGCAGGAATACTTCAAAACAACCAATTAATTCATGAAGTCATACAGTAATTGTTTCACAGGTGTTTCCAATACAGTAAAATAAGTTTTGGATATTGTTTTCATTCAAATATTTGTTGATTTGTTGTTAGAATCCTTTGACATTGACATGCCACAAATTGCATTAGGAGAAATATTGAGATTTATTTTCATTTATTCAGTTGTCAAACTTTTCCAAAACCCCTTAAAGCAAGTTTTATTTAACTTTATTCAGAACTCATAGTCCACATGAAGGTAGGTTGTTATTGAAATAACAAGTTCATCTTTTGTAATAGATAAGAACTGAGAAAATTAAGGAAAAGCAGTGATACGAGAAGATGCAGAGAATGCGCTGCTTTCACTGAGAGGCATGAACAAAGTAACTTCTAAATAATCCTCCGTGGTTTTTTACACTCAGGCACATTCTCCATTGAGGGAGAATACAGAGGCCAGTCACAGTTGTTTCTTGAAGGAAAACAGTATAACAGTCATTGTTTATCAAGATGACATAACATGCCATTTTTGCCTTTATTGTTTAATGCAGTTTCTCTTGTAGTTTACTCAGCGTAGATACAAAGAGGGATTAACAGTTAAGCATAAGCATACTTGTTTTACAATTTCAGCCTTTTAGTGCATAACTTACTTACTTAAAGTACTAGAGCCTATAATCACAATGATTTTACCTGATGGAACATGCATTTCAGAAATATAATCCAACTGTTTACTCTAACACATCATAAATTGCAATTCTTTACAAAAACCTCAGAGATTGACATCCATTGCTCTTAAATGCCTGCTGCTTTAGCACACATCATCAAGAAAGTATTTCTGTATTATTCTCCCTCTGGTTGGTAGTATATCACATGAATTCTAAAGACCATTTTCATATACTGTCTTCAATAATGAGCATTTTGAGAAGTGTTTTAGTTATGTGTCTGAGGCACTCCAGTGCAAGTTTCTTGGGATCATAAACACGGCAACTTGCAGGATTGCTGCAGACCAACTTCTTTTCCTTGCACAACTTTTGTCACATGAAATCATCAGGAAAGTTTTGTTCCCTGTCTTACACCCCGCAAAAAGTCAAGTTTCTAAACTTTGTTGTGTGCCAAAGGCTAAAAACTACCACTGATTTTCAAAGAAACAAGACTGGAAACCCTAATGATGTGGTTGAAACTTCTCTGAAAAGAGATTATGCATTGTGATAGACAGGGCAGCGCTGAGAACAGCCAATGAAACAGCATGCAACAGAAGAGCTAATACCATGGCATCATCCCAGATTCAACAGATGTTTTCTAGGGGGATTGGATATCTGGTAATGGGAAATGAAACCTTTCTTTTCTATGTCACTGGTTTTAACACAGGCCAGTAGTGATGGAAAGTCAGTAATATCTGATGCTTCTTTGGTAGCTTTCTCCACCACGTGGTAGAAAAATGTCCTCCTGACTGTAGCGTACCAGGGCTGGCTGGGACTTCCCAGCACCCTGGTGGCACTGCCAGCAAAAGGACCTTGCACAGAAATGCCTGAAAACCCTTTTCCCTGTGAGCAGTCTCCCAGGGAGGGACAAGGAACACCAAATGGACTTAGACTGCTCCTGCTAATGGTGTGTCTGCAGATAGTTAAATAACTCCGGCAGCCACAAAAGATCATTTATCACTTCACACTATCATAAAATCTACTAGAAAATTAAAAATGCTAAAACACCAGTCTCCCTAAAATCATTTACATGCAGGAATCCACATAATTGTATAGATTTTGATCTTAAAAATGCTATGTAAAAGGCATTCATCCAAAGTTCTGAAAATCCTCACATGCACATACACATACATATGGAGTAATACATAATGAGTGTCTCCCAACAAATATCAATAAAAGAGGTGACAGCATTTCTTCCCACATTTCAACCGCAAGTTCAGCAAATCAAAACAACCTGAGCCCCCTGTCCTGTCATCACCCCCTGCCAGACAGAGTCACTACCTTTCTCTGCCTCAGTTCCATATTCATCTTCCCTCCAGCATTTCCAGCATTTCTTGTGAAGGTTAATCTGGATCAGTTCAAAGTGTGCACTGAAGTCAATGGGAAAAAAAAAAAAAAGCTATAAGTGAGTTTAGTAGTTTTTGCATTAGGTCTTATATGCAAGTATTTTTCAGTCTTATTCCTAAGGTTCACTGCTATGAAATTGCATTGTTCTGGACATAATAATTTTAAAACTCACTACAGTGTCTCTTAATGTAAAGCAACAATTCTGTACAATTGAAGTCTTTGGCTCAAGAGTTATTTTTCATTTGATTTCTTGTAAATCCTTTTTTCCATTTGTGACATCTCACTGTATTCAAATCTTTATTTTAATGTGACAGACTACAAGCAACATGCTTTTATTGCAGAAAAGATTTATTCACATTGATACTGATGCAATGTCTCTGATTAGGGAAAGAAAATATCTTACAAATATGTATGTTTATTTAACATTGCAAAAAAATGCACTTTCCATTCCATTATGAACCTCGAATGCATAGCCACAATGTATGGCCCAGGAGGTGCAGTAATAGCACTTGGGAATCTCAGACACACAGTGCATTGGTAAAATTACCAAGATACTGTCACTATTTCCAATTACAAATGGAGGGAAAGTCACACAAGATAAACAAAGCAATGTAACGTGGTCTAGCAGTCTCTGTCAGTCTCCAGTGGAGTCTTTAACCATACACGAGGACACATAAATAACTACATTCCACCAGACTAATGTATGTAACTTTCAGAGTGTTCAGTGCTTTGTGTAGGGAAGGGCTTGACCTTAATCTAGCTTTGCCCTCTGTATCATGACCCAGTCCATTTTGCAGGGATGTGATGAACTACTGCATTCAAGAGAATTTTTATAACAAAAGGAAGAAAGATCAGCATGTTCACAGAATCATAGAATGTCTGATGCTGGAAGGGACCTCTGGAGGTCATCAGGTCCGATCCCTCTGATCAAGCAGGGCCATATACAGGTAGTTACCCAGGACTTAGTTCCTCTGTTTAGAGACTTCATGATTCTCCCATAGTATACATGACTGCTATAAGTTGTTTTGATCAGAGACAACTTGAAGGAGCTTTCTCACCTGAATGAGAAGCACACGCTGACCCACTTTCTGTCTGACCTCTGCATAAGAATACACATCCACGACTCTTTTAATGGTTAGTCTTTGGAAACAGGTAACCTAACAAGAATGCCACCTTGATTAACACTAAGGCTTGTTGACACCAAGATTAATATATACCACATCCTTTAGTTGTGAAATGGTAGTGCCAGTGACTTTGTTGGAAAACATGAAAGAACTGTAGGCATACTTTAAACTTATTCACGAGTTTGCTTCATTTTCCTCAGTGGTTATCAGTCTTGAAAGAGGTTTTCTCTGGAAACAGCCATTCCTTTAGGGAAGAGCACATCAACCTACAGAAGTAGCATAAGAAGCCTTAGCTCACTTGGTTTGGCTCTCTCAATTAGAACCCTCATTTCTGGTCATGCCTCTCACTCTTCAGGAGCTAGATCACATGTCCATACACAAGGTTTTACTAAGCACAGAATGAATCAGGCAAAAATAATGCTGATGGATAAGCGTTCATTTACACTTGGGATCTTGATGTGGTGAAGTGCAGATCATGACACAGAAAACATGTGTGTCTTTGTCTACTTCAATGCGTGGACAAACTCCCACAGAGGGTGAAAAAATAGTCTTTACAACTTCAATTTTTTTTTTCTCCTTCCTGACTCCGCTGCTTTTAGCTCCTTTCATTGCTCACATAAAACAGACAGTTACCTTATGACACACTAAAATATTTATGTATTAAGACTTCTTACTTAACAATGGCCAGAAATACCCTTAATAGGCTGGTGAAAAACCTGGATAGTTTGTGTAATTTTCCAGTATATGTTTTTTCCACTCGGTGTATGCATCAATAGGACAAAAAAATTAAAAACTAAGGGAAAACAAAAAAACTTACTCAAACCAAGTAATCCATCTCTGACCAATCCCTTCCATCTTGGTGCTTCAGCATTGCAAAACAAACTGATACTATTGACATTAACATACACATTGCACTAAGGAACATTAGCTATTTTTAAATAAAGGAAATAAAGCTATGTACTGCATTATGACTAATATATGAAAGAATCATTCATACTGTTACTTGTAAATAGAACATTTGTGATTAATCACTTTATATTTGTGGAAAGAGGCATTTCTTTGAAAGACTAATGCATAGGATATGGGCAGAAATTAATCTGGGTTATGTAGAAATTAGAACAGTAAAAACAAATACAGAGGATTTGAAAGTTATATCTAAGAAAGCTATGTGACTTTCATGAGCCCTCAGTCACAGAAGCTAGAATGGTACATAGGAAGCATCCCTGAATGTAATCATACTGGTGCCCTATTTCTCCTTGTCAGGAGCCAGAGACTGCCCAACTAGCAATCCAGAGATGCAGTGAGGAAGCTGCATACCGAGGTGTAAATTCAGATGAGTAAATTCAGTACTCTGAAAAATTAACTCCTATTTTTTTTAGGAATTCAGGTTATGAAGCACACAGAGTGACTCCAGACCAGCAATGGAATGTGTTCTCAAGAGCAGGCACAAAGAAGAGAGAGTGACACTTTGGGAAGTGTAGAAAAAATACAGTTTTTGTAATTTTGCACATCACTGTTTGATTTGACTTTAGCAGACGTCACTGAGGGTGTGAATCAAAAGGAGGGACCCGGGTATGAGAACAGAAGTGCCTGATTGAAACAAGCTGGAAGTATATCTTTTGCAGAGATGTGTGTACCTAGGCTGCTAATTATGACAAGCAGCCCAATGAGGCTGTCGTGCAGAGAGAAGTAAACAAAAAGATGCATCAGACAAAGTAGCACCTCTTCTATAGGAAACTTCATGTATCATTGAGATTCTTGAAGAGGTGCATTTTAATACAAAATGTATAAGGATAAAGTCCTTTTTTCCTTTCTCCCTTAATGCCATTCTTATAGATATGCAAGTGTTAGAAGAAAAAGAGGCTACTTGGGAAGGGCTCATGAATAGCAAATTTGTTTTCCCCCTTCCCCATCAACTGTAATTACAACCATTCAGACAAAGCTGGTTTTCCCAGTAGGACTGGCTGAAAAAGCACTTCATTTACATGGCCTAATTGGGCTTTTTTGGCCAAGGTTGTTCTATACACTGACACTAGGACTAGCTACTTAACTTTGAAAAGTTTATTATTGTGTTGTTGAAATTACAGATTTCATTATTTTGAAGTTAGAAAATGCAGAATGAAGGTGTCTCCTTTAGCACTGGTGCTTCAGTAGTGTGTACATGCATAATAATAATATTGATAACTATATTGGCCCCAAACAGTAAAGTCTGCAAATTAAAGTCATTTTATTTTCTTCTTTCTCTATGAAAAAAAAAAAAAAAAAGTGAAATACTATTGCAAGAAATGTTATATACTCCTGTGGCCTTCACAAATCAGTGAGCAGATCAGCTGATTTGTGCAGATCCACTATAATAGCAGTTTCAGAAAAAATAATTTTCTATATTCTGCTATTTGCATTACATAAGACTTGGTTATTTTTATTGTTTATTATTTTGTTTGTAACTGTCTTGTCTCAGCAAGACACACAGTTCATGAATATGTATCTTATAACCTTTTCAAAGCCAGGTGCACTGGTTTAGTTGCAGGGCCTTCCGTATTGTACATGTCCTCTACAATCAAGGAAGGTTTTGCACAGTCATCAGTGCAAACTCAAGCCATGTCTAGAAAGAAAATTTACATAAACATTTCACCAGGGTTTAGTGTAGACAAGATTCCTGCAGCTGAACCTGTTTTTCTGCATATTAAATTCCCACAGTAATTAGAACATAAGGGCTCAAATCCACAAAGATATTTGGGTGCCTAATTCTCATTAATTTCAATTGAGAGGTGGCACTTACATCTCTGTATGGACACCGAAGACACAGAAACCTCAAGAATCTTATCTGTTCTAAAACTCCCAGACAAATATTGCTATCAGGTTCCTCACAGCAGCAGGAATTTTATTTTAATTCCTTAATCTTAAGCACAGAAAATTACATTATAACAATGGAGACTGTATTTGTCTCTCATCTTCTTTCCACCCATCCAGCCATTTTGAACTGCAGGAAGTTTCCAGATCATGGAGTGCTTTAAGAAACTCAAAAAAGCAAAACATTCTCTAGTGACTGCTGGAAAATGAAGCTGTCAGTTTATGCTCTTTTGTGGTCTGATAAAACCCCATTAAGCCAGTGGGATGAGCATGGCTCTATAGCCCTACCCAGTTCTCCAAAGTAAACAGTGATCACACCTCACGTCTCACACCAGACGTGGATCCCTAGGACTGAAGTTTGTGGACTTGCTTGTGATTGTCCAAGTCTGGGCTGATGCCCAAAGGCTGGACCTCCTGTGCTGTCCTTCTCCTCCCAAGTCACATATCCATATCCCTTTGATCATGCCGTGCCAAAATTCTTGCAACTGCATTATAAGACATAAAAGGGAACTGATTCAATAGGAAAGTACTTTTTTTCTCTCTTTCATTAATTGCCAGTTCAAAAATACAATATCTGGGACAGGGAAAATGGTGGGATTTCCTTCTTTTTTGGGACTTTGTCAAGAAACAATAGTCAACCTTTGGAGGCATGCCTCTAGAGCCACCTCTGTTGGCAATAGAGTGATGATTACCATCAGCTGCCCCTGAAGGAGTTTCTCTATCTTCATCCCTAACTACTGAGGAAGCCCAGCCTCTTCAGCTGGGGTTATTTGTGTGATGTGAATACACATCCAGAATTACATGATTAATCACAATCTCCCTACATTTCTTCTTTAAACCTCAATTTGAGCTTTGTCTTCATGTGATTTGCAACTGTAACGATACTTGCTAAGGAAATGTTAGAAATAGAGAAAGTATATCTCCCAAAAATAGAGCTTAAAGCCAGAAGGAATCATTACAAGCTTTGTTTTGTCTTTGCATTATTCTAGCCACAGAACACTCAATACTGGCTGTGTCAGGCTATAACTGCTGTGTGAAGATAGTATATCTTTCTAAAGATGTCTGTCTTGATTTAAAGACTTCCAATGTTGGAGGATTCACTGCACTCCCAGGTAAGTTGTTCCAGTGTTTAAATACCACCATTCTTTATAATGTACCTGACCCTTCAACTTGCAGTTCCACTTTGTTTTACTTTATTTTATTTTGGCTTAGTTTAGTTTATTGATCTATTTTATCCAAATGAGATCCTCTCCTCCATGTAGGACTTATAGACCATAGTTTTATTGCCAATTACCCTTCTTTCCCTTAAAGCAAGCAGATGAAGTTTCCTTTATGTCTTACCCTGGGTAATTTCAGTATCTTTTCTACATCTTTCATCATTCATTTAAATGCTTTTTGAAGGAGAGATACTACAACTGGTCAAAGGTTAGACTTATTCTGTTCACTTTCATACTTTGGTGCTTTTCTTACCTCATTTGCATTCTTAGTGCAAATTCTTACTTTATAAGTATTTGAGATTCACATTTAACTAATATAAACATTAAATATCTATCCAAGCAAGAATGAAGCAATTTTTTAAAAAATTTAGATTTATTTGCTGACATGCAATTAATGTTTCAGAATCACTTCTCACTATTTGTAGACAACCATTTTNCTTGTGGTTTGTTTTCTTTGATTTATGTGTCGAAATCAGAAGAAAATCTTTCAAGACTTTGAAAATTACAGAAATAAGCACAGCATATTTCATCTTCAGACTTCTTATGGCAAAAGCCACACTAGTATAATTTAGAAGAGGCCCTAAAAATAAAGGATTTCCTTTCTAATGGTAAGAAACCATCAGTCATTAGTTGTAGTTTCTGTCATAAGCCCGGGAAGCAATATCACTGAATAGTAGAGTGACTTTTTTATACTGACTATTATTACTTGGCCTTTAATGTGAAGATCTAAGAAGGATTCTGCCTGCTGAGATGCCAAGTTATAATCTTTCAAATGAAACCAAGCAAATAACTATTCCCAAAGCAAGACAAATCTGCAGGCACTAACTAGGTTAGTGGCTATTACACTTCGCACTTAATCTTGAATATGATAGATAGGGAATGGAACTGAGGGAAATATTTAACAGCAGAAGAAACCATTCTTCTTGAACATTTTGAACATCTTTCTTTGCATTCAAGCCAAAGTGAGTTGAAGTAATTTACCCCTTTGAAGGAGCCAAAGGTAAGTTTTGCACAGCTTTTCTCAGCATGAAAACTGCTAAGTCTAGACACCTGCACTAAGCAGGCTCACAGTGGGAAATCCAAGTGAGGAAGAAAGGAGAAGTCAACCCATGCACCCATATGCTGCAGCAAGAGTGGATCTGCAGCAGCCTAGGACACTGCCTGTGGCATTGCAGGGCAGTGCCTCTTTGATTGAACCAGCACTTAACTCTTGTCACACACGGATATGAGCTGCTTCACAGGCCAACCACCCATTTGTACACCAGTGTCAGCAGATTGCCACCTCATCTTGTGCTGGTGGTCAGCAATTGTGGATCACCCCTCTGCTGGCAGTATGACATAGCCGATCAAGGTACCAAGGACAGCTTCCCAGCCATCCCCACTGCTTAGACCAGCTCCTTCCCACATCTGACTGCCAACAGAAATGTGCCCCAGCATGAAACTTCAGCTGTGGGTGGCACAAAACCCACAAGCACGTCTCTGTGCCACCAGGTTTCACCCCAAGCCTCTGCCATCCCTACAGCAGCTGTTAGCCAGATATTCTCAGACCTGCCCAATGACAGGGACTTGAGTGGCGCTGACTGAATGCATGTTTCTAGTTTTTTGCAGTTTTCCAGAGAGTACGGAAGTTAGTTTTGCTACAATTTGAAGGCAGCACGGATCAAAGGTATTTGGCACTTCAGTCTCTATTGAGGAAAGGGTTCCTGGAATGACTGGGCATTCAGGAGCTGTGGGTACCTGCTATCAAGCAGACCAGCCCAAAAGGTGTTTGTGTACACAGACACAAAGGACAAAATGGGCAACAGATGCAGAAATCTGGTAATTGAAGAAGGTGCCATGCTGGCACGGTGGCACCTTTGGTAACACATTCATTTTCATGCTTTTCTGATTTTATTTGTTTGACTGGGCAAATACCTCAAGAAACTTAAAACCAAAAATTGTTTAAATGTCAAATATAAATTATGTCTTATTTTAAACAATGTGTGTGTTTCAACTAGCTCTTTGACATTAAAAAGCGTATTTTGTCTCACAACCTGCTTAAAGCAAAACAAAAAGTTAAGCTACAGCTCCTCACAAACAATGAAGGCAATAAATACAGTAAATTACTGTTTTATGTGAGACAATATACTAATGTTAACTGAAGCTATGGAATTAGAAAACAAACTCCCTCTGGGAACAATTCTCACACCCCTGTTTTGGAAAGAAGCAGAGTTTACTTGTAAATAACATAGTGCATTTACTCCTGCTAGACTGGACTGGCAGGTCTTTCATATACTGAAGCTTTGCTTCTCTGATAATTGCAAACTTTTTGAACTGAGAAAATTGTCAACTGTAAAGGTCTGCACAGTCACTGTAGGACTATCTATTTACATACAGATATGCTATATAACATGATATTACTAAATTTAGCTGTCATGCCAATCACCATTTAATACAAATAATATTCCTTCAGACATACTTCTGTTTATGAGCATATAAATAATCTCTTATTCAGAGTCACATAACAGCTTAACAGTTAACATGGACAAGCAATAGAAAGGAAAAGACACATTATTGTCTGGGTTTATTTAACACAGTTTAACAACTGGAATAAAAAAATAAGACAAGGCAGCAGAGTGTGTAAGCATAGCATGATAACCTCAGCTGTGCAGCAGTACAAAAGAACCAGAACAGAAACAAGAACTGCATAAATTGTGTCCGCTGTTACCTGCCTCAGAAAGCTGCCTCATTAAATATTGGACTTTGTTCTTCTATTTGTTAACACTTCCACTTCATGTCTAATTGTCATGCTCTTTCTACCTGCTTCATTCACAGTGTTGATATATCTCCTCTGAACTCACAGAAATATATATATATATAATATAGATAATAAGAGATAATAGTAGATTAGATTCAGAGTTCATAGAACTTTTTTTTTCAGCCCTGAAATTATAGAGCTATCATATTCAATGGCTTTTCCTAACCCCCTTTCTTTTGACTTATTCTTTCTCTATCAACCACTCAAATGAGTCTTCATATGCATCCTATGTAACATCTATCCCTAACTTCAACATTTATGTGGCTTTCCTTTTCACAGATGACTCTCAGGTACCAGGGTTAACCACAGATTTCCTAAGACTTGAGTGGAAAAAGACTTGGAAACTGATTGCTTGACTCAGAGATGAACAGTAAAAATTTTGGCACTGATTTTTCACAGAGATTATTATTCACAGTTGCCTATTCCCTGAATGGTCAGGGCCAATCTTGGAGACCACGGGCACAAATCTGTCAGCATTTCAGAGTCTGCTCTAATCTAATTTGTAGGTGTGCAAGACTGCTATTTAGACTGGTCACTAAGTAGCTGCAAGGCTTGCTCCAGTCTCCAGAGAGGAGACTATTACGAGTGTTGTGAAATAGCTGAGTAACCATAGCATGTGGGGAGGCCACCATTCCCAACACAGCTCTAACACTTATCCTTCCTGTGTAGCTCCCCAAACCACTCCCACCGGTGCAGGAGTTACTACTCTTCCTTTGCTACTCACTGCAACTTAGAGAGCTGGAGAAAGATCTGATGCTACTGCTATTGCTGGTCTAACCCTCCCACGAATTCCAGGAGGGAAAGACAGTGAAAATTATCTGGGAATGAGCTGAATCAGCTTCTTTTGTGTTGGTGCCATGGCCACACCCACTGTGTGGCCAGTTCCACCCAGCACTGATCAGCTTCTGAGTAGGAATTGGGGAAGGCTTGTGTGTTTGCAGACTTTCCCCCATGCTGGGAGGGCAATAACCCAAGTATGGGAATGAAAGGACTAAATTTAGGTCTCTGTGTTGGGTTTCTCATGGGCAAAAATTGGATCTCAGCACCTCAATGGCATCCTGGAATAAGACTGTAAAGGCTTTCACAAGCAATAGAGTTGTGATGTGCAGATGCTGCTCTGATCAGGATTTGCAGGAAACAGGCCAATGGTGGGTGATGCAGGAGGGCCTGGACTTGCAAGTTTCTTGGTCAGTTATCATGTGCCACATTCTTCTGAAGGCTGGGAGAAAAGCACAAACCTCAACACAGTCATCTCAGGATCTGCCTCTGCAAAGAAAAGCAGCAGCCTAGCAACTGATGGCCCCCACATTTTACACGTATAAATGAGAGATGTTTGAATGTGATCCTGAGCTGTGTTACAATCATGACCCTAAAAGATCTGGGGCACATACGCTTGAGTATGATCACAATGTCTTAAAACGTTTTTAAATTTCAAGTCAAAAAAGTTGATAAATTGCTTCTGGACACTCAACTCAAGTGTTTGACGCCAGCTCAGCAGCTGCTGCCATTTTCAAGTTGCAGTATCTTTATCTCTGGGGCCCCACCCCAACAGGATTTGCACACAGCCTCTCAGAGGGGAGGAACAGAGACCTGCATCTGAAGTACTCAGGGTATTAAGGGCTATGTAGCACTCAGCATCAAAGAAAATAGCAACAGCATGTTGAATAACTGGTTTGATGTGTATGCTTCACGAAGGTTAATATGAGTGGATCATCATCCTCATATTGTTTCCTAGAAATGCCCTGAAATGGTCACATTTATGGTGTCCTGCTGGTATGAACAGTCCTACATTTGTCAAATACAGAATACTGCTGACACTAGTGTTTTATCTTGTGTCTGATTTAATGGAATAGTCGAACTGGATAGAGAATTGGTTAGACTTTAATTTTTGTTATTTTAACTTGTTTTTTTATATAGGATCTATAGTATTCAAGGACTTGCTATAGAGAAAAGAATGAGACCTTGGGAGAGTTTTCATCTCACAAAGGGTTTCCAGAGGGGCACTGTGATGTGTCTGTCTGATATACATGACCATGTGTTAAAGAGGCTTTTGAAAGTGTTCCTGCTACAATTTACTGGGTATCAAATTATGTATATGTGCTTATTATGAGACTAACATGTAAGTTTGCCTGTAATCATTCTAGGTGATATCGTTATACCTGGAAGAATGTAAACACTTCTCAACACATTTTCACTGTTTACTTTATGTGAATGTACTTCCTGTATAGGAATGTCCTGTATAGGACATTTTCATCCCAGGAGTAAATATGTGGGCCTAAATTTACAGATAAGCTTAGTCTCATCAGTTTTACTGAGCTACTGGAAGTTCAGCCAGTATATTTTTCTTATAGAGGAGAGAAAAACATTTTGAATGTGAAAAAGCAATCATGAAACTATAAAAGGTAGCAGTCAGGGCTTGAAACTCAGAAACTCTGGAGGCCCACACTCAAAATTAAACAAAGACTTGACTTGATTTCAAACTTCTAGCTCTGCCCAGCTGTCTAAATTCTGGGACAGTCCATGAGATATAAGCCTGAATCATGCCAATATTATGGTGTTTTAATTATTACATTTCTGTGTTGTCACAACAATAGAAATGTTCTCTATTACCAGTCATTGCCAGTCAGAAACACAAAAGCAAAAATCACCTATAAATGCTAAACCTGAAAATATTCAGATTTGTGTATCCAGGGTAAAATATTCCTGGAATTTAAGAACAGCATTAAATAAGTGATTATCTAATATACAACTGCAATATGGTCTTAAGTATTTTTTCCAATTTAATTCTTGTTTCATCTCCAACAGCTGTGGTTTAGTAAGGCATCCAAGCTCGATAAAAGTAATTCCTGTGATAGAAGCTATACCACAACACTTGGCACTTTGTTCTAATGTTAAAAACGTGTTCCATATTTCTCATGGAATTTGTTTAGTTTCTCCTTCCAGCCATTAGATCGTGTTATGTCTGCTAGACTGAGAAACCCTTTATTATCAAATTTTGTTCTCATCTGTATATATATACATATGTATTTATATCAAATCAAATCCTTTATGTTCTCCCATATATCTTAATACTCTAGGAACTCTGAGCTCTTCTTCTCTCCACTAAATCATGAGCAACAGAACTGGGCGCAGTAATTCCAGTGCAGTGGTAATTTAACCTTGGCAAACAAAGATTTCCAAAGTGTCTTTTTGACTACAACATCACTGTCACAGCTCTTATTAGGCTGACTATCCAACTCAACCATCTAAGACTATTTCAGACCATGACCTCAATTCTTTATGGATTACTTTCCTTGTTCTTGTGTTCACAACATTGCGTTTTCCCATCCCGAAACATTTTGGTTCACCACAACTAGCTTACTAGGTCATTCCATACCAGTGGCCTGTCTTCTGTGTTATTTACCTTTCAATCTTTGCACCATTTAAAATGCATAACTTTGTTATCCTACACAAGAAATTGCTAAAAGCGTTATAAGCAATAGGCCAAGTGAACTGATAGTTACAAAGACTCAGTAAAATCAGACTTGCCTGATTTGTTAGTACAGTGTCATCTTTATTTTAGCATGTTATTTGGACCTGCTGATTTTAAAATGTATAATTCTGGTGGCTCTGTTTATCATCACTCTTTCTTACTCTCAAAGTGGAAAGTTTCAATTAATATATAGAATTATCACATATTTTTCCTCCAAACATAAACCATACACACTGTTTAGTGCTTTTGCTCTTTTTCCACTGGTCAGATTTTTTAGTTATCTGTCAACACTGTCATTTTGATTCCATTGCCCTCAGTATTCCTAACACATTCTTTTCATTACCTTTTAAGTGCCGTAACTTTCCTTTCTGACTTCTTTTGCACTCCACCTCAAATTTTTATGCTTCCTAACTTACTTATTGTCATTGCTATCATGTTTCTATTTCTTTGTGTAAGCAGATAGACAGATACATTCATGTTGGAGGAAAAATGAGAGTATTTGATATTACTATAATCTTTGCAGAAGATTAAATTTCTCTTTAAGCCAAACTGCTTTTTTTTAATCGTCTATACTTCCTTTTTGACTTGGGGAGTGGTGGAACCACTGGTGGAGTCAACCAGTAGAACACCTTCTGGAATAGTCGATCAACTTCTACTGCTTCTTCTGAGTTATTATTTGTGTTGTTCTGCTTGCCCCCCCCCCCCCCCCCCCCCATTATAATTTCATGTACAGAGCATTGTTTTCGATGTAGAAACACACATGGCAGCAGGGAAAAAACAGCAGGGGAGCACTAATGAAGCAGAACTGTGGTGCAAAACATGTAATTAGATGTGAATTTGTAGTGTAGTATGGCAGCAAAAGAGCGTAACTGACGGAAGTATCAACTATGCAAGAAGACATACAGTGTAACATTGCTTCCCTGTAGCTCTGGTCTGACCATGGACAAATCATCATATCCAGTCCTGGGCACCTCCTTAGTAATTTAGAAGGAATTCAGAGAAGAGTGACAAAATGATTACATGCTGATCAAATAAGACTGAGGCTATGGACACGTGAAAAGAGCTCCAGGCTAAAGCCTTGAGCAAGTTGTACCATTGCAACTCTCTACAAAGAAACTAAGCATGATTATATGTACACAACACAATCTAAATACATAACTCTGGACTATATATCTACAGAGAGTTATACTTAAAAACTTATGTTAAAAGACTGTTCAGATTGCAAAATCAAGCATTCAAGTAGTAGGAAATGCCAGCACAATTTTAGCTTTGTCCCTTTGTGAATATTCATGATGATACAGCCTGTAGCTGTATGATCCATCAACAATGCATTTTTCCATACTCACATCCTGACTTATGTTTACCTCCACTTGTCTGATCTCTGTTTGGGTCTTCTAATTGCCACATTTCCTGCCTCCTCTATCTCTTATCCTCTCCCCCCTCCACTGCCTGACACTTATTCTGTTTATCTGTAATCCTTGCTCTTTAAGCTTCTTTTTGCTTCTACCTCTTCCTTCTTTTAGTCTTCTCTTAGCACTTCCCATCTTCCTCATCTGTCCGCACTATTCTGGTCATTCTTCTTTACCTCCTACAAACATCATAGCAAAGGGAATGCTGACAACACACAAAAGCCCAGTTTCCTGCTCTCATGCATGGTATTCAGGCCCACAGAGGCATGAACAGCTGGGACAAAAAATATAAAGGCTTTTCCTACATTTTCAGCTGTCTTAAAGAAAGCTCAGCCACTCAAGGGGAGGCATAGTTGTGTCAGAGCTCTATTGTTGTTGAGCTTGCTGAATTAAGGTAGAAATTTTGAAGAATGTAATCAGCATAACAAAGGTCTGTTAAACCTGTGTAAGTAGTGGATTTTTTTTCCTGTGGAATTGCATAGTTTGACAGGGATGTCAGGGGATGACAAAAAGCATGGACCTAGTGCTAGGGGTCATCTTCCCCAGAAACTAAAAGTCAAGTGTGTGTTGCAAAACCTGTGTCTGTTATAGCTTCCCAAGAGAGAATAAATTATTTTTTTCTCTCTTGTGGTGGATTTTCTCTCCTTAATCCCAGTTTTAGGGAAGGCTGACTTGTGCTGTTCTGTACTCTACAGAGAAATAAGTTCAAGACATTCATACAGAGACTAAAAATTCTGTCCAAATGGTCAAAGGTCAACGTATCAGCACTGAGCAAGACTAACAAGAAGTAATGGCAACCATAACTGTAGATGGGTCTAACAGCCCTACCCTATACCATGGAGAGAAGAACTGGCGACACAGTGGCTTAGGGGAAAACATAACACCCTACAAATATCTGGCAAGTACAATGGAAAGGATGGACAGAAATTATTTAGGATTCCCTGAGCGGAAATTAAAGCATGAAACGGTGGTATGAAATAAGCTCATATGGGAACTAATGCAAACCCTTTAAATTTTTTTCTGAGCAAAAATATGAAGTGTAGCATAGGGAATATGAAGTGTAGCATGGAGGAGGAGTTGGGTTGGATGATTTAGTAGAACTTTTTCTGTAATTAATGGTAGAAGATTTACCAGTGACCAAAAAGAAAAAAAAATACAGCAACACAGAAGCTCCCTCACACTGTTCATCCAGTCCCTCTGTGTCTCATTAGATGAAGTCTCTGCTCTCTTTATGTTTCAGGAGACCGAGTGTATCAAGAACATGAAGAAACATCATCAGTCTATAACAGAATTGCAGTCCTTAATGGTTTAGCTGTGGACCAAAGGCAGACAAGCTTCTTCCTTTAGCTGCAGAAAGAACATTCAGTATAAATTCACGTGCAAAAAAAGAAAAAAAAATTTAAAATAAAAAATTAAAAAAGAAAAAAAGAAAAGGCGAAGACAAAACCTTCACTGCTGTGTAATTTATGCAGTGACTTGAGAGGGAAAAAAAAGTCCAACTGTATTTAAATAGCTGCATTAGAAATAGACAGCATTATAGTTTACAGCTTTTATATTGCTTCTACACTTTGTAGAGAAATATATAAATTTTCAGTGATAATTTAAGGATTTGACTTCTAATATAATCTGCTAGGTGAAAGAGCCTTTAGTTCTCCACACCTACATTCTTTTGGATGGGTGAGGACAGCATGAAAAGTATGTCCTAAAAATTAATAACTTGCACTCTGATCAAGTTTTCCATCTCTTTCCTTCCTTCCTGGTTCTCTAAGGGACCCTTATTTTATGAAGTTAAAGAGCCTTAGAGTGAAGCAGTTTACACATTTTAAAGGAAATTGTTTTCTGATAGCAGGTTCTTCATTAGCAGCTGCTTCAGGTGGAGACAGATTCCTTTTGGGGATTAAATACATTTCTAAATAATACCTGATGTAACTCCTACAAAAGACTATACTCAATTATCTGATAAGATACATGATAAAACTTATGACCTAAAGCCACAAGAGACTGGTGGATGTGGGACTCAGCAGTTTACAGGTGAGAGGCAGCAACTGTTTCCCAAGTGGTCCAGGGCTGAAGTAACTGGGTCCAGCATGAGGTCCAAAGGAGATTGCCTGGTGTCAGTCACAGCTCACTTCCTCCCCCCGAGAGGGGATGAGTCCCATAGTAGTAAAGCCACTACACCGGAAAGTCCCTGCATGGAGTCAGGATTGAATGTGTGAACACTGGAGTAGGAAATGCTGATCTTCTCTCTCTGTCCCCATAGTGGGACACAAGGAAATAGAGTGAAACTGAGTCAGGGGAAATTCAGACTATTAGGAAAAGGTTCACCAAGAAAGTGATCAGTCACTGGAACAGGTTTCCCAGGAAGGTGGGCGTGGCACTAAGTCTGTCACAAAGGGCATCTGGGCAATGCATTTAGTCAGTTTAGTTTTAGGAGGTCCTGTGAAGAGCAGGGAGTTGAACTTGACCCTTTTAGGTGCCTTTCAACTTGAGCTATTCTGTGATTCTATGTATGTACATTAAGCATTATAGGTTGGGAAGTCAATTACAAGACAATAATAGTAATCTATTGTTACAGACAAACAGGAGTTATATTTACAAATCTTATGGTCTGAGATGTTTGAAACTACCATGGACAGAAAAATAGTAATTATGAAACAATAAATAATCTTATTCTGATTTAGAGGTGGAGAAAATATCTCTAGGGCTTCACAGACTTCCTTCCCACTTCCCAATAACTACCTTAGTAGTGGCCATTGTGATGGGACCTAGTGGTATTTCTAAGTTTTTCATTGTGCAACTGTTCTGAGCAGACTGAAAGCTTGAGACAAGTTTATTAAAGAAGCCCTCCTGTTGAGTCACGAGTTGCAGAAAAGACTCCCTTGCTTTCTAAACCCCTTCTCAGAAAGAAGCCCAAGTGTAGCTCGGTCCAATCTGAGAATTAGGCTTTGTCAATGGTTTATGTGTAAAGGATTATATAAGTGTAGCTGAACCTTTATACAACTTTGTCCCCCAGGATTAAGGATAGCAAACTATATATATATATAAATATATATGATTTATTATGATAACGATTAGACAAGAAGATCTTAATGAGTATTATTTACTACAGAATATAGGAGCTATAATTATTATAGTGCAATATGAAGCAATATTGAAAAAATTACATTAAAACAACTGTATTAAAGCTAGCAGAAACAATTATTAAGTAGAGATTGATGTTACTCACCCATACTGATCAACATGGGCAAATCTCTTTTGCTCAGCCTCAAGGAGTAACCTTGAGGGGCATTCCCATTCAAGGGAGGGCACCTCCAAACATACTTCCCAAGAAGGGTTATGTTAGAAGACCCTGCCATTAAAGTTTGGGATGGGTTTTCATAGATTGACTGTCAGTCACATGTATCCAGGACAGCTGTGCCAGCTCAGCAGCTTTGATTAATTTATCAGTCATATGGTTTGCTTGGTCATTTATCTGAGTGTTTTACCAGGTCTAACATATCTCGCTATCATGATGTTTAATTTTGGGATTCATGAGTCAGACTGGTTCCAGCATTATGCAACTCCAAGAGCAGCATGACACCCCCTTCTTCATTTACCACTGATAGCTTTGCAAATACAGCATTGTTTATTTCCCCCATTCCAGGCAGAGCATTCTGCTACAGCAACATACCCCTTTCTACTGGCCTGTGTATCACCAGTGGCAAATATGGCACAGGATTATTCCTTTCTGAGTTCAGATCATGTCCAGATTTATTGCTGAACAAATGAACCTTTGAGAATTTTGGCTTAAAGGTTTTTACTGTCTCAAATTCCATGTTCTTCTGTTTCCTTTAACTTAGGAGCTTTTCTTTCTGTATTATTTAAATATGTAGCTATACATGATAAAACATTCAAATACCTATTTTACTTGTAACTGCTACTGTTTGCCAGAAGTATTTCTTAAATCCACCTTTTTTTCCACAAAGTCTCTCATCTCTGATCTACATAAAAAGTGCACATCATGTTAATTCAGATTTATTAAAAAAAAACAAACCTGTCCAGCTATGAGATTAACACATATTCAGATCACCATATGCATAGTTTGTATTTAAGGTCTATCATGGATGTTACATATTGAGAATCTTTTAACTTTCTGTTATCTTCTACACTGAGCTAAATAAATGTGATTCTAAAATTTTTATAGTTGCAAAAACTTGGATCCTGAAGCTCACATGGGATCCTCATCAAGGCAAAAGCAAACAATATAAAAGGAGTTCAGAATGAGTAAACTAGAACATTGACTAGAAAGTGATGTCTTTATATTTGTTTCTTCTGTGAATCAAGAAGATACAGGTGAAAATCCAGAAGGCAGTCTTGGGGAAAAAATTGTTTCTTGTCGTGGAAGGAGTATGTTTGTCTCACTTATGAGGAAAAGAAAGCTTGTAGCTCCCTATTCCACTAACCCTTTATATATGGATGTTTCATACTTCCTATTCCCACACTGCCACTCTGCAGAGTATGGAGTGACTGATGTGGGTCAACAGCCATGGGATGCTCTTGCTGTCCTAGGTATTGATAAAATACCATAGGTGTGCAGACACAGGACCAAAGTGCTTTTGCAGGGGCAAATTCCCTGCCAATCATTATAGATAAGGAGGGGTGGGAATAGATGGAGAGTTGATATGCTTCTGGTTCCAGTCACTCCTACTGTAGAAGTAAACACTGGAATTCCAAGCAGTTCCCCCACTTCTTATAAGCGATCCCAGATGAAACTGAGTCTTCAAGAGATGGTGCGATAGGCACTAGGATTTGAAGAGATGGACAGGAAGCTGTCAGGGATCTGCCCTCGGCTCTTTGGGGCAGGGTTTCTCAATATGAGCATAGATAATAGCAGCTGTATTAGTACACGAGGGAGAAGAGTAGACCTGCTATATAATGCAATCTTTTTACATCAACAAATAAATCATGATACAAAGACAGCAAGCCCCAAAGGTCTTTTATTCAGGTGTTGTAAGTTTTTTTTTTAAAAAAAAAAGTAATTTATCTCAGGTAGACTGTTTAAATAAAAGGTTCTTGGAAGACAACTCAGCGAGCATATTTAACATTAATGGGATTGGAAAGAATAATTTATGTACATTAGTAAAAAGGAAGACTGAAAAATCATAAGAACTGAACACAAGCCAATTCAAAATTATTTAGGATGTTGTACAAGTTACAACAGTACATTCCGTGACTTGTAACCTAATATCAAATATCTTGAGGAGTCTTTGCAAAATCAAAGACCAGACACTGCTCAGCATGTTAGATCTACAATGAATATGAATCAGTTCCACTCTCTTTTCAGCCCTGACCACCATTCCCATGCCAATTGACTGAAGTTAAACTATACAAATTAAACACAAAATGAGAATGCAGTAAATAGCATGCACTCAAAAACATGTACCTTCAAAAATAAACATGAAGTTGCTTCTCTTCCTCATCTCAGTTCCTCACCTAACTCTACTCTGCCAGCTATCATGCCATATTATATCTTTCCTCAGGCCACAAGACAGTAGAGTTATACTTTATTTATTTGTCAGAGAGAGGCACATCTATAGACTAAAACTCATAATAAGGCTAAATTTAGACTCTAGTCCTATTGCAGAATGCCGCCTTCCTCAGTAAATAGTATACTTGGCAGTAGGGCTGTTTCTTTGCATTTTTTTCCCTTGGAGAAAGTCACCCTTTTAAGATACAGTAGAGTATTAGGCTCTGCATTTAGAATAAGAATTAAGAAAAATGCTGTAACTGGCAAAGTTCAATCAGACACATTTATAACAGAGTAATCATCCTGTGAATCAGATTTTCAAAGGATGTGTTAGATTTTTCATAATTAGGAATCTTTAAGTCAAGACTAGAGGAATATCCCAATTCTAGTATAAATCCATAAGCCTAATGCAGGAATAAGCTGGCTAGACCTGTATGGTCTAACTTATGCAGGAAAGCAGATGTCATGGTGTTTTTGTGTGAACTTATCATCTAAGAAAAAGAATAGTAATGGTAAATATAATAGCATTACATCTATTTAAGTAGTTTAAGTTACACACCAGAACCCAGAGTTAGATTATTTAAGCACTTGGTGTACACGGATACTAAGAGCCAAATGGATTTTGATGGCCTTTGTGCACAATATCCTATAGCAAACAGAAATCAATAAAGGAATTTATTCTACATCAATCTCTGGGAAAAAACCAAACCAAACCAACAAATGGAAAAACAAAAAAACAAAAAAACAAAAAAACAAAAAAAAACAAACAAACAAACAAAAAACCAAAAAACCAAAAAAATGATGAATGCAAGGGATTCACAAGTTCCAAATGCTGAGGAAGCATCTGTTCACAAAGGAAAGAAAAGTAAACTTCAATTTCTGGAATATAGTGGGGATCCCTTTTTTATCACAATTTATTTTTTCCTCAGAGATTGCGATTCACTAGAAAAATGACTTGGCCCTTTTTTAATCAGTGCCATTTACAAGACTGTTTTCCTAATAAAGATGATCTACTATGAGATGAAGGCAGCAAAGGTTTTAGAAAAAACTTTTACTGAAGATAAAGTAGGAAGTAACAGTCTATGGAGAGTCCCATATATGGGAGTTTTGGGGTAGAAATTTCCAAGGCAGACATTGCTGTCCCAATGTTACCCTCTCTAAAACCAGCAGAAAAATGGTGGGGTTTTTTTTTGGGGGGGGGATTTTTTTGGGATTTTGTTTTGATTTGGTTTTGTTTGGTTGGTTGTTTTTGTTTTTGTTTTGTTTTGTTTTTTTAAATAATGTAATTTAGTGGAAGAAAAGTTAATCCAGGGAGAAGTGTTTATGGTAACTAAACCTTTTGTGTCAACTACCCAAAAACTTTTCAAGTTAAACGGTGCAGTAGTAGACAACTGTCATCATTCCCAGAGCTTTTCTTTGTGATAATTATTTGTCTTGGTTTCTGCTGCCTGCTGAGTTAAACCACAATAGTATTATGAATCTCTACTCTTCCCTTCAATGAGGAGGAATTTTCTTCATCCTTAGCTTGTTTGTTCACTTTGAATTGGGGTGCATAAGCCTAGCTGGATATTTGGAAGAAGCATGAGACATCAGATACTCCATTAATTTTGTTGCACAGCAAATACTTTAAACTAAAGACACTGAACTGAGTACTTTAACATGCAATTTGGCATCTCCCATTAGTCTTTTCACAATCCCTTTAAATTTCAGAAACAAACATTATTATTTGAACCCTGTCAGAAATTAATTTCCATTGTGAGACATGCTGTTTAATCACTTAACTGATGTCAGCCTGCCCTAATGCTATAGCCAAGTGAGACATCCCCCAGACACAGCTCCCTGAACTGGACAAAGCACCAGGACTCATATGCCATGTGCTGCTTCACCAGAGGATCCCTGCACAGCACCACTTTGTGATTATTTAGTCTTCATACAATACCAGCACATCAGAAATCATGCACTAGGAGGGAAGTACTGCTCTTATTCCCTTTTTACAAGCAGAGAAAGATGATAATAATTTGCAGAAGTGCTCATAACTATTATTATTTATTATTTTCACTGTGATATCATCTATGAACAGTCTGTGGCAGAGCTGAAAACAGAATCTAGCTCTTGCAAGCTTACCAGTCAAGTGCCAAAACCACAAGTCCTTCCTTCCTCCCACACTACATGTATTTGTAAAGAATTATGCTTTAAAAAAAAAAAATAACTGTTACAGCACTGTTAACCCCCCCACTCTCCACAATATTCTGATGTGTATTTAGTTTAGGAAATTAGTTTCTAAGGGCATTTTCATTATATATTTTTTTTCCTCCAGATCAATTTAATGTTTTCTCCTTTGAAAAGGCCATGAATGGAGGAAAATAAATTACCACAACACACTTGCACATTCTAAGCAATTACTCATATGCTCATATTCATACATTCATATACACATAGTCACAAAACTCAACTTGCAGAAAACATTGATTTCCAGGGTACTCTCAGTTGGTGACTTATCAAACACAGAAAACATTTAAGCTCTCTCACAGACTACAAACACAAGTAAGAGGAAGTGAAGGAGGGAAAAAAAGGAACTAGAAAAATTTCAAACAATGGAGTCAAATCAAAAAGTCTTTGATTTGACTCAATTGTACAGTTTTTTTTTACCATGATAACAACAAAATGTATGTCTTTTAATTTTTATTCCTGTAGAAGCACAGATTGCTGTGGATTCTGCTTCCAAAGTCACAGTGGGAAAAAAGGGCAGGAAAAGGGTTAAGCAAGCCAGGATAGGAGGAGCCCTTCAGAGTCTGTAAAAATATGTAAATAACTTTTCTGCTGAATGTGACTCTGATTAAACAAAGCCATTATTATTAGCTTTTAAAAACTGTAAGTCTGAAATATACACAGCGACTTGCCAAGTAGCAATGCTGAGACACTTGTTTCCTATTCTTCTCACTTTCATCTTAGTTTTCCCCTCTTCACTATGTTTTTCTTGTTCTTAACTTTGGGCACCATACCGATTAACCCAGTGGAGCCCATGACATGTCTTCTGGAGGCTACTGCAATGTGAAGTGCATGTAACTAGCAATAATAGCAGTCTCCAGACACTTACCACTGGGCATGGTGCTTATTGCCATGAGTAGTCTCATTGAAGTCAATGACACTGCTTTCTTCCAGAAGTAGTTACAGTGCAGTTAGTGGCACTCTTCATACTGTAAACACCACACCCTATGAAAGTGTTTAAAATATCAGGACTTTATAAGCTATTCTAGCCAGGTAATCTGTCTTTATTTGTCATGCTGAGCATCACATGTGATTATGACATGATGTATTACAAATTAGAAATGCAGTAACTTCAGCTGTTAGGTGTAGGGTTTTTTCACTTTTATAGTTGTTTCACTCTTCATAGAAACATAGAAGTTATGTTAGAACAAGGACTCTAAATGCCCTTTTCTCTAACTTCTCTGTGTATGCCTAAATCTTATGTGCATTTTTCAGTTGGACTATAGTTTGAATTATCATAATAGGACTCCTGGATAGAGTTAGTTCTTCAAGCATTGGGCTTTTTGATTCAAAATTCCTAAATATTTATCCATCTTTGGAATCAAGGGGAAAATATATTTTGACATCCCTTTAAAAAAAGAGAAACTCTCAGCAGGGTTCTTTCATCCATGTAGAGGTGAAGAACACTGGAGCTGTGATTATGCCCGAAGTAACCTCAGTCACTCAGTCTTTTTCTCAATCACTATGTGATTCCCTTTTTTTTTTTTTTTTTTTTTTTTTGTGGGGTGAAATGAGGAGTGGGGAAGAAAGAGTTGAATTTCAATAGAATGGAGTGTTTGGCAAAGCAACTTATTTGTTTGGGAAGGACTACCTTGCACAAATATGAGTGATTTACAATAAAACGTGGCCAAAACAATTAATGAAGAAGCCAGCAACTCTCCTTCCTTCAGCAATTTCAGTGGAAATTGAGCTACCCTGTATGCTGGGAGAGAATTTATTCAAGGTAGTAAAGCAGGACATGACTTACCATTAGGCAGATGGGAGAGCCACCTACATGGGTCTTCCTATTAAAGGAATTAACATTTTAGAGGAATGGAGGACATTGTGTTCTTGTGTGTGTGTGTGTTTGAAATTGAAAGTGCTTCAACCTATATGTATACAACAGAGTATTAGAGACATTTAGGAATATCTTTTTAGGAGCTTATATATTCCAAAATGCTGTAATGAGACGCTGCAATGAGAGGAAAAGCAAAATGAATAGCATGGCAGGTAAAATGGTGAGGGGAGGTAAAATTGGATGGGGTGGGCCCAGAAACAAGACAAATACACTAAATTATTCAAGTGACTAAAACTATCCCCCTTTAATAAAACTCAAAAAGAAAAATTGCACAAAATGATCATGCATTCCTGATAGAAAAAATTCTCTTTCACTAAAAAAAAAAAAAAAAGTAACTCAACCCAAGCAGATCCAGTGAGAAAAATAAAGCAAAACAGAAAAACATTTGTTTTAATTGATTTAGACTTTCTTATAGGCATTTTGTGCCTTTTCTGAGGGTTAGTTGCAGCAAATCCTTGTTTCCGTAAAACAGGGAATGCAGGGGCAGATCTCCCAGTTTAAATTTTTGAAACCTGAGGAATTCAAGTTTTAATTTGCCTCCATCTGTCCTACTCTCACACACTTAGCTGCATAGGAAGATTATCACATCAGTGATTTTTGGGAAAAGGTTATTTACAGTGCCTTCATCCTTCTGCAGATGACTCAGTCTAACACTTTTCTTTCACTTACCAGTCTGTAAACCCACAGACCACACATGTCTCCCATCTGGCTGCTGACGATCTCAGTACCCTACCACTAACGTCATGTACACATGACAGTGCAGAAATGAGGTATACAGGCTCTTCCCAGGTGCATTGGTATCTTTTCCTTTTGATCATGAAAGCAGCAGTCACTGACAGGGATTCACATGCACAACCAGAAAGACACAACAGCTCCCCAGGCATCTCTTACCACAGCCACTGTCCCCCCTGCCCCGTTCTATCCTTCTGTTTCTGCATACACCTCATACACTGAAGGAAGCAGAAAAGCCCAGGGGGAATCCCCAACAGCAATGTACAACTTCCAGAGAGCACAACTAGGCTGCAGAGACATGCCATTTAACTCTTTGCTTTCCAGTTTTACAGAGTCTGAATTTTCCTGTGTCCTTGTTTGAAGTGACACAGAAGGCATTTTCTTAATTAATAAAACACTGTTTGTCTCTCAGTAAGTGTATTAAATATTCCAGGGAATGACTTTGTAGTGAGTATATTCATCAGCACATTTCAAGTCACCACTGCAGAGCATGTGCAGAAAGCAAAACATCACATTCAGAACTCTGAGTATTTACCCCATGAGTGATTTTAAGTGCTGTGATAATTTGATTACTGTGTATTTTCAGTGAAAATAGTTCTAGTAACTTGGTGGTGCTTATAAAAGTACTTCTAGTGTGTATACAAATGAAGCATCTATTCAGAGTTTGAGTGGTAAATATGTGTAAGAGAAAGCAACTATCTGTTTTCAGGCATAAACTGCAAATAGAACAATAGACAAAAATAGCTGAAGTAAACAGGAATTAAATATTTGTTGTGGAGACCTGGGGCTCATATTGTGTGACAGAAAAATGCAAAGTTGTGTTGTGTAGCAGAGCCAGTATCTTTAACGATCCTTCATGAAACTGTAATGGCATATCTTGCATGAGGTACTTGAAGATCAATTAATAGTTAGGATGAAAGGGCCAAGAATCCACACCACCTTACTACCCCGAGGCTTTGAGTTCAGCAAAGAAACACAAACCTTGCCAGTAAACTTATCATCCAGGGCTTTGCAGCTGGCAGTCTGAGGAAAGCTTGATTTAAAAGCTAAGTCTCAAGGTGTGCTCTCAAGCTCCCAGTATGTTCAAAATAGGACCAGGTTCAGGTTTAGACATGCTGTCAGCAGGCAAAGGACTGGGCCTGCTCCTGAGGATGCCCAGGAGCTTCTCTTGGCACATGTAATTGTTAAGGAACATGAAAGTTAGGAGGCATGTCTAGCCTTTGAGCCAGCTGGAATACACACTTGTCTCAGCAGCACATTACCTCCACAAACCACATATCCACCGTTTCCAAATCAGTAAAACAATAAATTCCTTTCAATCTCTTGTGTCCTAAGACATTTTACTGAGCAAAGTACGTGGTGCATTTAATACTTGATTAGTGACAAACCATTGTCACTTTTTGGGATGGCAGGGTAAGTGTATGCACAACGTAACAGGAATGTCAGAAAGTGGGTCCTGAATTAAAATGATCCTGTAGATGTTGACTTTTGGGAGCAGTGAGCAGTGAAAGGCTGCTGTGCAGCAAGGCTGAATCTTCCTGGCAGCCTCACAACTGATTCCTACCGAAGGTAATACTCTGCTCGGCTATGCAGCACAAGTGGAAAGCTGTGAGCACTCAAAGCAAACAAATTCCAAAACTCTGCAATACCTATGTGTCTGTAAGGAAGAGATAATTTCAAAACAAAAGTTTACCTCTACTGTAAATACCAGGCTCTTAGATACTGTCATGAAATAACAGCTGTTTTAGTTCACCAATGCGTGTTTACATACAGTGAAGAAAGAGCAAATATATACAACCCAAACTACTCTTAATATAGTATATACTTACATTTTGGGAGAAAATGCAATAATAAATCCCCTGATTATTATTTTTCTAAGATCATGACTCTCCTTATAATTGTTATACCCGAGTAAAACATTTGAACTAGACCTCTAAATATGGAAAAGGCAGCCTAATCTGAACTGAAAACAACAGTCAATGTAGGGCAGATTGCATTTGCATACTAGAGAATGGTCCTCTTTTCCAGGCTGTTTTGTCCATCTGGACAGGGTGACACAAATGATAGCTATAAACGTTAGTTTTAAAAAAGCTCAGTTTAAATTCAGATGCTGATTGTGCAACCAGACCATGTATCAGCTCGCATGTTGGGGGGCATAGTCAGAAAGCACTTTCCAATCCTTGCATTTGAACTTGGTGGAAAACTCCATCCTTACTTAAAGGTTACCTTAAGGAGTCACTAATCTCCATGACTGGGTAATTATGACATTTTGTATCTCTCTAATAAAATCATGTGTCTTTATTTTCAGCTTTAAAAGGAAAGTATTAAAAAACCTTGGCCACAGAAAGCTTTTTATGAATATGACCCTTTGTCCCAGGTACGTATTGCATCAGGGAGTACAGTGGCATACCTGTTGCTTAATTTTAGAAGGAAAAAAGGTTTTAAATTTCACAGCAAGAGAAAATATTAATATCTTTATAGGGAATAGTTTCTGAAAATAACTACTAGTGGAAAAAAACAGAAGAACCTGGGGATAGTATCTAACATCTCAGGTGGATTTTTAGTTGAGTATTTTAATTTTTCATCCCAACATACCTATTCCCATAAAAGTAGATCTCTGTTTTCTTTTTTAAGAAGGGTGTCATTACTGTTTTTACAGTCTTTTCAGCATAAAAACAATAAGGAAACTATTTACCTGGCATTTAATTAATTTATGAAAGATGTGCAGTAAAAAGTAGTTATTGGAATACATCCATTTTCTAAGGTCAAATTATGCTTTAAAACACAGATCTCATAATAAATAACACAAAGCAAGTGCAAAATATGCATGGTGGCAGACAATAGAATGTTAGTATTAATAGGAATCTGTTCCCAGTTGCAACCATTTTCCAAGGAGTACAGTTATGAGTTAAACATTCTATATTCTATGCTTATGTCAAATTTGCCTCATAGCAGATATTATCCCACACAGAAGCTCTAGCAATACCACCTTGAGATCTCTGAGGATCATATTACCCTCTTGAAAATATTTTGGGGTTTTGGGAAAAAAAAAAAAGAGAAAGAAAAAAGTTGACTGTCTCACTGGATTGAACCTCAAAGGCTTTTTTGACGCAAGTGTTACTTTGACCATGTGAACGTGGTTTCCATTTAAAAAAAAAAAAAAAAAAAGAAAAAAAGAAAAACTAGATTAAAACATGAACAAACTGTCCATTGAACTTTAATGTTTCTTTGTTGCTTTGATGGTTAGCAGATTTCTGCTTCATAGATTGCCTCCTCCCCATACATTCTAAAAGTGAAATGATACATTGTAATTTGAATGATAATTTTGTTTTGATGATTTAATTGATAACAGACAGAGGAATAAAATCCCTGTTTTTCTCTGCCATGCAGATGATACAGCTACATTTCTTAGTAAACATCTGTGTATAATTAAGGGATGTTGCACTAAAACGGTTTCTTCCTTACCTTTACCCTCGGGTTTTCTTGAGACTTTGTAGGATAATCCCAGTTCAGGAAAGGAGAAGTTGCCTCTTGTCATTCCAGGACTCTTTATCATTACCTTTAGCAATTTAGGTGCCAACTAAAAATTATCTGCCTGCATTGTTTTTAATTACGTCAAGACCAATCACAGCACACCCCCTTTTGTTACCATTCCAAAAATCTTTTCAATCTCATCAGTTTATCTCAAAAAAAGAAACCCGATTAGCTGTGGTTTAGTGTGCAAAGGGTTTGACCTAATGTGTGTATATATTTTTACAATATCATGTGAAAGATGACAAAAATATTGAGTAGGATCTCTTCTAATCCAATTGTTTTATTGTGCAGTAATACCCCATTTTTTAAGAGTTGCACATCTTTGTATAGACATGTAAATCAGAAGCAGATCAAGGACTGTTCAAACCTGCTCTGCCTATGTTGCACACAAGCAGTTATTCATTCAGTTTATCAGCCATAAAAATAATTGCACTGCACTCAAAACTGACTGACATCTTTTATAATTTTTAACACTAAAGTGCCCTGGTAAAAGAGAACATTATAATAGAAAAGCTGATTAGTAGAGAAACACTGCTGTAAATTGTAGTGTTTGCAGAGTAAAACAGAGCTGAAAGAATTGTAACTTTTTATTAAAAGATATAATTAGAATTTTGCCTCCCTGTCTCCCCTATAATTCCTTAGCAATATCCTAAGCAGCATGTCTATTCCCAGTCCTGCAAAAACGTCCACGAGTGCTATTGCCCAAATTCACAATTTTTTCTCTTTTAATTAAAAAATTATCATTGATGCGCAGATTCATCTTTCACATGCAGGTATAATGACTGCTAATTTTTAGTGAATAAACAAATATTTACAAGAGAGTGCAAATATCTATGTGTGTGCGCAGAATGCCTTCTAATCTGGATCTCCTTTCTGCACCCGCAAAGGAGCAGTTACAAATGAAATGCAATCTACTGTCAATAGACTTGCAAAAATAACTTTAAAAAAAGTTGGATGTCACAGTAAAATAAATAGAGTATTTGACTTTATTTTGTGAGAATGTCATTTGAAAATATTGACCTTTGACATCAGTGATGCTGCTTCAGAAGTCTTAGAAGCACTTTCCCAGTATCTGAAAGCCAGGATAAATCTTGTTAAACTTCCTGTGTATGTTGTTTTTCTTTGCCATATTATACATAATAGATCATGAAACTTGCATTGGCTCGCATGAATGTCCCAAGGTTCTTGATCATCTGCTAGTTTTTCAGCAGGAGTACTTCCAAGGTTCTTCAGTAGCAATGGACTCCAAGAAACTCTATGTTGCTGTTTGATGGTCGTTCCAGGAGTCAAAACCATCATCAAGACTAGACAGTGATCTTGGCAATATGGGCTCAGACATGCTGGAGGGTACCCTTAAGAGCACATGGGACCCTGCGTGTCCAAGCAGGCCAGGTAGATTAATTCCCTACCAAGTATGCCCAGATAAATAGCCTACAGGTTGATTGAGAAGCCGTCTGTCTTGAGAGGCAGCCAAAGGGAGAGGATCTAAATAACAGTGTACTGCACCTCTGCTCAGGGTGCTTAAGAGACTACTCTGCCTGGGCCATTTTACCATAGCATGAGTTTCTTAAGAATTACTATGTAATATCAGTTTTCACTTTTTTTTTTCCTTTTTTTATTTTTTTTAATTTCACATGGAAAATCCATTAGAAGAGAGGACTACACGAGGTTTATGAGAGAAGAACCTACTCATCAATCCTTATCTTTGATTCCCCTGTTTGGACTCGACATACTTGACCATAGGTCGATAGCATTGACCACCTCAGCTCAGGAAAGGGTCCCAAATGTGTAGCAGCAAGGAGTTACATTAATAACCACCACTTAACTCAGCCTTGTTCCCTCAGGCCAACTGCATGATTACTGAATGAGATTTTTGCATGGTGCCTGTTGGCATCTATATCTGGCCTATGAATAAACAGAGAACTTCAGTTTCTAGCAGCGACAGTCCCTCATTCCTTGAGAAGCTTGTTTATTTATCACCTCATTAAACTAAAGAAAATGAGGAAAATATAAACAAATCAAGGGTTTAGGGTATCACAAGGGTGGTCTTCTATTACTATATACAGAAAATGCTGCAGAAAGAGGTAAGCTTTGAACAGTGTAATAGGCAGAACTCTTCTCTAGCCCAATTTACCTTATTCCTGTTGCTAGTATTATCAATCTAAATTTAGAGAAATATGACAAGATGAAAAAGGAAATTGTATAAACAAGGACTTCGACTTAAAAAAAGGCACACTCCTTCAGTAAGTGCACATGTAGTTCAGTATTTCTCTTGGCAAAGTTTAGGCATGTCTCTAGTTAACAAATGTATTCTGCTGTCAGCCCTTTTCAAGAATTATATTTGATGCTGGATGCCAAATAACTTCTTAAACTATTAATAAATAACTCACAGGTATCTTAGTGTGCGCTTGAGGAATTATGCTAATACTTTCTATGCTGGAGACAAGGGAAATTCCCCCCGTGAAATTTCTACTTTTTCTGGCATGTTCTCTAATCTCTGCTTTAAGAGTGGGTTCATTCTCACTAAGACAGCCATCTAATCTTATGGAAAATCTGATCACCATCTATCTGCTTCTTGCTGATGCTGCTGAGAAAATTCCTGTTGACTCTGGAAAGGGAGAGGATACGGATCCATCAGTTTTGGAGTCTGGTCTAGCTATTTATATTTCATTAGCTTCATGGTAATGAGTCTTTGCAATTTGAAAAGAACAGAACAGTCACTAGCATGTGAATCAAATTACACTATATATCACATGCTACGTAACTAACAATAAAATACTTTATAGGTAAAAGAGAGCATTAAGTGACACAGTGATTTTTTATGTGGCTTACAGAGAAGAAGGGATCTCTAAGGGATAGTTAGATAAATTATACTCCAAATCTCTAGGTGTGTCCCTTACTTAGAGCATTATTTTTAGTGAAATAAATTTTTTATCATGTTTATTTGAATCTCTTTCAAGCTAGTCCCTTGTAAGAGCTGCTTTGTTAATGCCACAGAGACTTAAATGCCTGTCCTCTCAATCACTTCTCCTAGCACTGAAGTAATTAATCACAGTCAAGTAATAGCAGGAAGCCCCTCTTCACATACTATTTGCTTCCTACCTTTAGTTAATCCAATAGAAAATTTATGGGATAGATTTCATCCAAAGTTGAAGTTTAGAAAGAGCAAAACTCCCCAGAAAGCAGCAGTTTTAAGGTGTTTTGATTTCAGAAAAAAAAAAAAAAAATTGATTGTTTCTTGATCACCAGTTTCACTGTTATTATTCATTGTTAATATCTCACAGGGGAAGAGAGAGGAACATGCAAATAGAGTTCACGTAGGAAAGAAAGCCTGAAAATTCAGATGACCCTTTTCTCTCTACTTTTGTTTTGAAAATCTGATACCTAGAAACTGTCTTCTCATTTCAAGCATCATTTTATATTTCCCTTATTGTTAAAACATTCATTTTTCCTTATGGATTTTCTCCCAAGAGATGTTAGACAGCAGTATCTCACAGTTTTGGCTCTCAGGGCCCATGGGAATTTCAGCCCTCAGCTCCAGAGAGTGCTTTAACCAAGAAGGGGAAAGTTCTGGATGAATTTGCCTTTTTCTTTCCCATGTAACAGCTTGACAACTTTGCCTCTGAGAATTGTCTACTGGAGTCTGTTTCATCAGTGTTCTGGAAAGGATGATCCAATGAGCAGACTATTATGCACATCACCTCCTTCTCTTTTTTGTAGACTGTCATTGTTAGACGATTCCATTTTACTACTTTTATATTTATTTAAAGCTTTTCAATCTGCAGCTTTTGTTCCATTGATGATGGTTGTTCTACCCTGTTTCTATTACTTCAAATAGCATCTAATTACACGACCTTACTTAAGAGATGAAACGTTTTTCTTATTTCAAGGCTCTGTGTTTGTTGGAACATGTTTGTAGTTGGTTTTTACTGCAATGGCCAGTTCCAAATGTCCATTAGGCACTGCTCTCACCTGGTGTTTCTCTCATCACTTCTCTTTGTCTTTCTTCCTCTGCTCCACCATTATTACTTTCCCTATACTTGCCTCCTCTGAAAGTTAGGTCTTCAGAGTTTCATCATTCTGAATAAATGTTCGTTAGCTTTGCCAGCCTGAGTCACGGAAATGTATGTGATGTTTATCCATGAAAAAAAAAAAGAAAGGAAAAGTAAAAATCCATTTGTAAGCTTTCCCACACAGTCATCTTAATAATACAATATTAAAAGAGCTTTGTGTTAGCTTCAGCTTTTGAGGTCTATCATGATTTGTCTTCATCAGAATGTACTCAATGGTAATAAAGTCTGAAAATGGTTATCTTCTGGAATTGTAACTACTACATCTTTCTTTCACATCTGGCAACAGTCTTTTAGCCAGTCACAAACATGGAAGGTCATTTCTTCTGTCAAATTTTCTGATTGTTAAATATCTGGAGTAATGCTCAGTTGGGGTTGTTGAGTGAGGTCTGCTTGCAGTCCTAAGTTAGGGACAAGTTACTGAAAAATTACTGATGTATTTTCATTTTCAGCTGGAACAACTATAGGGAATCTTTCATGTGTCAGCCTGATTGGATATTCATACTTATAGTTATTCAACAAACAAACAAAGTTTAATGAGAAGTTTCCTAACTGTTTTGTCTATGTTGTTCACTAATGAGAGAAGAGAATGCAAGGGATATTTGCTTACCTCCTCAGTGCTGGATATAGTAAAGATCAACTTTGTGAGAGATATTGGCAATTGCGGGGTTTTCTGCTTTTCCTTTTCATTTAGACAAGGTCTGCATCTACCCATGTTTGAATTACATTTAATCATTAGATGTGCTTCCTTAGTTCACTGTTGGGAGTACAAGGGAAACTGATTTTTGTATTTCATAATGAGGGAATGCAAAATTACTTTTGATTCTAACTACTCCTGAGATCTATATTGATTCATTCAATCTCAGGGTACAAATGTACTGAAAATCAAAAAGTGAGGGATTTGTAAATGGGAGGGTAGAGATATCAGTTCAGTTTTGTCTATGAGAAATTACCCACCCTCTTTTAAAGTGCTTCTAGAAGTCTGTAGTAGTGTTAACATAGACATGCCTGCCAAAAAATAGTTTTTGACAAAACAAATCTTGATGTCTCACATACAGGACCCACTTAGGATTTACTTTGTCCATTCTTCAATAATTAGCAATCCTTTGCTCTTGCACTGCTTACATTTTAGTGTATTTTGAGTCTCAAATATATTGTAACTACGGAAGAACTGTCCACCTGTTCTGGCAAACCCTATTGGCTTTGCTTGGGGTGTTTTTATTCTGACTATAGTAGAAGAATAATTAAGATACTGAAATACTAATGACAGTTTGTCATCAGCATTTCTGTATCCAATGCATTTCCTAAGGAACTCAGAAACTTAAGACAATGTGAAGAAAGTGAATGGCAAATGTATAAACAGCAGCAAAATCTATAATTTTTTAAGGGTGGTATTCAGAAAAAACAAAACAAAACAAAAAAAAAAAAAAAAAAAACAAAAAACAAAAAAAAACAAACCACCCCACAGTATTCCAAAAGGACTCCTGGGTGGTTAAGATGTCAGAAATATGACCAATGGTCAGATGCCAGGGACAGAGAAACACTGCATCCTGCTGAGCACTTTTTCCTGCAATAACACCTTATTCCTTTCACAAGATAAGACAGTCAGTGCTGATCAGATTAGTGTTAAACCCTACAGGTTTCTCCTGCAAGCCTTCTCTACCTGTCACATTAGGGAATAAATTACATGAACAGAGCTAATCATAACTACTAAGGGAGCTATGATGTCACATTTCAGAGGATTTCAGGGAGCTGCAAAAGACTCTGAGCAAATGCAGGTACACTGAGAAAAAGGCACACTAAACAAAGTAATACCAACAGCAAATAAGGAAGGGGAAATTATCAGTAATTCAAAATTTCTAAAACACTAGGCTTCTTTCTAAATCTACATTCAGCCAGCTCTTGATGATGTAGACTCTACTGAATGCTTCACTGCTGATAAGGTTATATATTACTTGCGGTTTTATTGTTGTCAGATTTGGCATAGCTCTTCATCAAACCCAGTTTATGATATTTTTGCTGACTGATTTTGGCACTTGCATAGGTTACAATCCTGCATGGATGTAGGTGCTAGACATCTGGAGTCTGGTTACTTAAAGCAGCTTTCCCTGAGTGACTTGTTCCAATATAAAAGACAAGAAATAATGAAGAAGATTGTACTATAGTGGGAGAAAAGTGGTCTCCTTTATCAGCTGCAACAGGAAAGGCAGATACATTGACTATTCTTGATTTTGTTGACCTTGTGGAATGTGCAAAACTGGGGAAGGATTCTCTGGGAATAGTGGGAAGTCTATAGAAAGCAGAATATTACTGTTAATAACAATAATTATATCTCATGAAAAGAAGCTAAATGATGGGGTTAGTTTCTTCTTTGATGGTATCGTTTTCAGTTAGAGGAAGATGCACGCACTCCAACTTCCTTGGTATTAGTAGAAATGGAAAGTGCATGAACACTTGGTCATAGTACTATTTCCAGAAAATACCCATGATCTTTGCCTATTGCATATTCTCAGAAACATGTTTTAACAACTATCTATTTTCATGTGACATCTTCTTTGTCCAATGCTATTATGTCTCTTTCTGCTTCTTCTCCACAGAAAATGTACGAGTACTTTTTAGATTGTATAGTCCATAAACAGGTTTGCATCCACTCAAGGTTCTTGGGTGGTATTCTTCATAACTGATCATGGAATATGTCATTCATCTGGCATGAATGAAATATATGAAGACAGGAGCCTGAACAAGCCTATGTGATTGCTCAGCCTCCAGCCTAATCCTCTGATTCCATGCCGCACGACATGATAACAACTCATTCACATATGACTTCATCACCTATTCCTGAGCACTTGCTGGCCTTCCAAATGTTATCATGAGAATAAAAAAAATACTTAATACTCCCATGCCAAGCCATCTGTTCCTGAATAAGTTTGGTTTTAGCCAGATTTCTGAAAGATGTAGCACTTTGATGAAGATTGATTAGCTTCACCAGAATCCACATAACTTGCCCCCTTGGAGAAATAACTCTTCCCTGCTTAGACAGTCCATGATAGAGTGAGTTCTGTGATAACTATCTACCTAACACAAAGTTTTATAATAACTGCTTCTTGTAGGGAGGTATTTGCCTTGTTGGAATATATCAAAGTAGAATGAGGAAAACACTGAAAATACGAATGAGTTTGTTCCAGTTATTCGCTTTCAGTATTGCCTCATTCTCTAGATCTCAATAGCCCAGGTAAAGAGGATGCCAACCTTGACTTCAAAAACACTTTCACAGGATAATGGATATTAACTTTGACAAATGAGAAAAATGTCCATTTATCTGAACTTGACCTTTTCTTATGTTGTATGACTAAGTAAGCTACTGGTAGTATCAAATATATTTCTACTTGGGTTTAAGCAGTTTTAAGCCATTATGATTCAATGTATATACAAGGCATTTTGCAATATTTTAAATTAGTAGAAAGAGAATTAGTAATTTTATTCCCATTTTTCATATATTGAACTTTTCATAAGTCAACAAGGAAAGACACTTAAATCTTATCAAAACTTCTCCAACTTTCTTCTGAATTTCTGTAAGCTATTTCTTTCTCCTCCATAAATTCACAGTTTGCATTGTCTAGCAGTCTGAGTGAAAAGAATAAGCTCTCGCATTAAATCTCACTTCTAGACTCTCTGGGATGAGTCTAATCTTCCAAGAGAAATTTTAACTACTTCAGCCTGAATTGCAAATGGGTTTGAGGGATGTAGGTTATAGACTAATTCATCCAAAAGGCAGTCGTAAGTAATAAATCATTGAACCTTATTAGAAAGTGTGATCTCAGCCTCTTATCTTTTGAATTTACACTGAGTGATGAAAAAAGAATAAAGGATGTCAAACTATATAGGTACTACAAATAATGTGGCAATTCAAGTGAAATACTCTTTACTCCAATATGATTTTAATATAAAAAACAGCTTTTTAAAGGTAAACATCTTAATTTTTATTTTAAGAAAACCAAATTAATTGAAAGGTATTAAAAAAAAAATCTCATAACATTACTCAGTTTCATTAATCTTGATACTAGAAGTGTCATATATAATCTTGTAGTTATAAACCTATTTTCCCTTTCAAATATTTTTGTTATGAAACTGAATTGTTTTGCAGGTTTATGCACAAATTAAAAACAAAACGCCAAAAAAAAAAAAGCGCAAAACAAAACACAAAAACCCAAACAACAACAAAAACAAACAAACCACACAAAAAAAAAAAAAAAAAAACAGAAAGTGTTCTGTAAGTTTGGTTTTTGGGTTTTTTGTTTTAAGTTGCTTTTATGTGTGTGGAGGCAGGGGGTAGGTGAGGGGAAGGGAGGGTGTTGGGTTTTTTTCCCTTTTAATTTAATTTTAAAGCTTCGTGAATTAGACATTACATATAATTTTCCTGGTTTGTGAAATTCAAATGTTTCTACAGCTTGTTTTGATAAGAACTACTTTTGTCTGCTAAATGTGCCTCTTTTGCTCCAGACTTTCATTCTTTCTTTAGCATAGCCATTTTATTTACCAGTTAGAGGTTTTGAACTTTGAGCTCTCACTGATCTTACAAGTAAGTCAAGATATTCTGTGCTTCACAAGAATGATCATGATTCCTGAGTTCAGAGTTTTAGTATCCATTTTATTATTCAAATCTGAAAGATTAAAAAAAGGCTACAAATCTGATTACAGCAACAATGTGAGTTATATAGAGGGATTTTTCAGGGATGGCATTGCTTACCTGTAACTACTCATGGTTTCTGAGCTTACAAAAGACCAATTGCTTCTTCAAAGAACTCAAGGTTTTAAGAACAAAATTGAAATTTTAAAAGCTTCTTTTCAGGTATAGTCAAAATTATTGGTATATTAATGTTTTAGATTAGGGGTTTCATCTTGGAGATTGTGGTTACTAAGAATGTCTGAGGGATCTATGTCAAAGGATATAAGTTTATATAGAGAGATCTTCATCCTAATCAGTAGTAATTAATGAACAGACCATCCACATAGATTTTTTTACTGCTCTCTTGATCACAATAGTAACCACCATTTCCAGCATTTCAGTCTCCTTTGACACTAACTGCTCATTCTCAGGCCTGCACTGTCCTCCTTCATCAGGCTGAACAGTTTTTATTTGGAGGAAATTGTTGAAAATTGTATTTCCCTTTGCCTTAGATTTATCTTAACCTGACTGTTTTCACGATCTTGTTCACAGTGTGGATGTAAAAATTCCTTAGTTGGTCCACTTTTAGATGAAAGACCTAGTGACAATAAATTAACTGAAGTTATTGGGTGAGGATTTTCACTGCAGTCTACAAATTAGATGTTCTCCTCTCAATACAATTTTCAAGTCTCAGCAAAACTCATGTTGAAGTCACAGATTAAAACTGGAAGAAACTTGTCCTTATCCTGACTTCTGTAGCTGTATCAGTGTGTAATATTGACACAGTATATTATACTATATATACTGTATGCTATACTTTCTTTGATGAAAGGGGAAGAGCAGATAGAATAAAACCCAGATATAAACAAGTTAACCAACCACATGTTTACAACTATGACTAAAAATACATGTGTTTTCTGTCCACTATTTCACTTTTCCACTAAGGAAAGAGAACTTTTTTTGGTTGTCCCATTTCCAATTATTTAATCTGTCCTATAGATGTTTTTAGAACACTTTTCAATTTATATATACACGTTTTAAGTTATGAGTAAAAGGATTGGACATGTTTCAAGCTGCAATAATGCCTGATAGCTTAGCAATACGGTAATAAGGGAAAGGAAGTACTTTGCCTTATTATAATTAATAATTTTATTATAACAGGGTTCACTGTCAAAGAGAGAAATAGGTTCTTTTACTCTAGGCACTTTAATCTCCCACAAAGGAGGATGCTCCTGCAGCCTATGTTCTTTATTTCAAAATGAATGTCTTTATATTTTTGGATGTATGAAAAGCCATATTTTTAGTTTGTGCCCAATTTAATGAGCCAATGAAATTATACAGTAGCATCTCATTCCCATATCTGTGATACAGTTTTGTCATTTCTGTTCAACACAATGAAGTGTAACTTGTGTATTATAAAGCATCTCTGACTGCATTTTAACTTTTCTGGATAGTTACTTCATATTAGACCTTCTGCTTTCATTACCAATTGCCTATTCTGCCCCTTTTCCCCATTTATTGATCAATTTATGTCCATACACACACACACACAGACATACAAATATTGTATACGTGGGTATTTTTAAGAATGGATTTAATTTCCTTTCTAAGCCAAGTTGGCTTATTACCAGAGCAGTTGTCCTTTATTGATTGTGGCTTTTGGACATCTAGTAAAATATTCTGAAACAGTTCCTAATTATTCATATTTTTCTATTTAAATTCTTTCTCCCAATAGATTTGGCTTTATTTGTTCTCAGCTTTGGAAAATTGACTCCTTTAAAGCTCCAAGTAATTCAGTAGCTGCCATAAAAATTCTGAAACAAAGCCCAAGGAAAGTTTCTGACCTCCCCTTGGTTCACTTCCAGAAAGAATATGAAAATAGGAATGATGTACAATCTTCATTAAAAGTAATACGTTTCTGAAAGAGAAACACTAATGTTTAGAGCTCACTGTAGATTGTCATGATCAGGCTTGACAAGCATTGAAAATCCTTGTAGTTGATAATGCTGGGTATCTCATGAACAGTAGTATTGAAATGGAAACTGCTGATATCTTGGAGAGTTGGACTGTGGAACGGCTGCCTCTGACAGCAGTGAGAACTCCCTAGTTTTTAATCTATTCACTTGTATACCTCATTACGGCTGAGAAATGTCTGTATTACTATTATCAGAACAAAGATATCGGTTTGATTGTTACTCTCCTGCATTGCAGTTCTGTCATGGTTTAATGTCAGCCAGCACCATGCAGCTGCTTGCTCTCTCTTCCACCAGTGGGATTGGGGATGAAATTGGAAGGGTAAAAGGTAGAAAACTTGTGGGTTGAGACAACAAGAGTTAATAGAAAAAGCAAAAGCAGCACACACAAGTAAAACAAAACAAGGAATTAAATCACTGCTTCCCATGGGCTGGTGGGTTTTCAGCCATCTCCAGGACAGCAGGGTCCCATCACGCATAATGATGACTTTGGGTCACAAACACCACCACTACAAGTGTCCCTTTTTGTCTCTTTTTCCTCCCAGCTTTATATCCTGAGGAAGATGTCATATGGACTGGAATATCTCTTTGGTCCCGTTGGGTCACCTATCTCAGTTGTGTCTCCTCCCAACCTCCCATGTACTCCCAACTTCCCTGTCAGCATAACAGTACAAAAAGCAGAAAAAACCTTGACTCTGTGTAAGCCCTGCTCAGCAATAACAAAAACATCTCTATATCATCAACCCTGTGTTCAGCAGTAATCCAAAACACAGTTCCATATTAGCCACTATGCAGAAAATTACCTCAGCCAAATCCAGCACATTCCACCTCTTATTCCATATCATTTACATTATGCCAAAGTTTTACACTATTCAGTACAATTCCTTACCCCCCCTCCTATCCCTTTTCTTTTCTATATTACACTGATACTGTTCCCTTAACCTATGGCCCCCTGAAAAAAAAAAAAAAATCAATAAAACATCCACACAATGCCTGTTGAATTCACCTTGTCCATGACTTGGGCTCCAGCTGTTATGGTGGTAACTCAGGACAGGAGAGGTGGTGTGCTGTATGGAGTTCCTGGACACCAAAGCCAGCTCCAGTCAGATCACTGCTGCACTGCAACTGCTTCTTGTAAGGCTTCTCCTCCGTTGGGTCAGGTGGTTCCTGTTACAGTAATTCATGTAACATACAACTCAAATCATGGCTTGCAACAATTTAAAGGCACATGCCAATCTCCACCTCTGGTCCTTTTGGGGCAGGTTATCTGCTTTAAAATTATAATGAACTCCTCCCCATGTCCCCAGCCTTGCTGCGACAAGGGAGTCCTGTTAGAATCCACCATTAGTATAGTCCTCCATGGGCTGTAGGGGGACAGCCTACTTCACTATGGTCTTCACTACAGTCTGCAAGGGAATCTTTACTTCCCCTGTTCTGGCATGGAGTCCCACCCACAGGAAACAGTCCTCCCTGAACTTGTATAACGTTGATCCTTCCCACAGGCTGCAGTTCTTCAGAAGTTCCTCCAGCATAGGTGTTCTGTGAGGTCACAAGTCCTGCCAGCAAACCTGCTTCAGCACAGGCTTCTCAGAGAGTCACATCCTCTTTCAGGCATCCATCTGGTCCAGCATGAGGTCCTCCATGGGCTGCAGAGGGATCTTCCTGGTGGAATCATTCATGTGTCACAGTCCCTTCAACTCAAGTTCAGACCCAAGTTCCAGCCTGTCCAGTGCAGCAGTACAGAAACAGAAGCAATACCCTGTCCACCTGCCAACCCAGGCACAGCTCCATGCCTGCTATCAAAACATTCCCAGGCACAATAAAGTAAGGTGGTAAGCAGGATAGATCTACAGCAAAGACCAAAAACAAAAAGTGGCCACTAACAAGCAGAAGACTCTATTATACAGTCAGGAAAGTGAGCCCCATGGCAAACACAGAAGCTTCCTGAGTACTAGCTAAACAGCACTGACAGATATGAATTCAATCTAGTACATTCCAGTCAGCTCTGTCATTATCTTGAACCCTTCAAGCCCCACGCTGGGCACCAAAAAGGACTGTCGTGGTTTAACTGCAGCCAGCAACCAAGCACCTCACAGCTGCTCGCTCACTCAGTGGGATTGGGGATGGAATTGGAAGGGTAAAAGCCAGAAAACTCATGGGCTGAGACAAATACAGTTTAATAAAGAAAGCAAAAGCAACACACATAAGCAAAGCAAAACAAGGAATTAATTCACTGCTTCCCGTGTACAGACAGGTGTTCGGCCATCTCCAAGACAGCCTCATCACATGTAACCATTACTTGGGAAGACAAATGTCATCACTTCAAACATCCTCCCTCTTCCCTTCTTCCCCCTAGTTTTATATTCTGAACATGATGCCATATGGACTGGAATATCCCTTTGGCCACTTTGAGTCACCTGTCCCAGCTGTGTCTCCTTCCAACCTCCCAGGTTCCCCCCAACCTCCTGGCCAGTGTAGCAGTGTGAAAAGCAGAAAAGGTCTTGGTTCTGTGTAAGCCCTACTCAGCAATAACAAAAACATCTCTTTATCATCAATCCTGTGTCCAGCAACACAGTCCCATACTAGCCACTGTGAAGAAAGTTACTCAACCTCAGCCAAAACCAGCACAGGTTCTAAGGGACAATACTGTCTTTTAGTCTTAAAACCAGAGAGTGAAGTTCTTTCATGTAGAGCAGTAGGTCCAGTAGTATTGTTTTTCACGTATACAACCTTAAAAACTCGAAGCACCAGCTGTGTTGGGTCATGAAATAAAAGCATTCCTTAAAATTTGAACTGAAGACTTGCTTTGAGAAGAAACATACTTCACCTTCTCAGCCTGTCATGTCAGTGTTGTATTGGATACAAACATTTTGAAAAAAAGATCATCAACTATACACTTAAAGAAAAATAGCCAATGATGGGAACAAAAATAGGAAGTACAATGTAATATGTCTGCAGAGTAGCAAAGCCATTTCTTATTCTTCCATAGCCTGTTAAGTAATTATTCAAAGAACTGTAAGTTTTCTCTGAAAATAATACCTTTTAAAATTTAGATTACTGTTACCTGGGAATTTTAACTGAAAGTACAATAAAAGACATTGTTCCTATAGTCATTTGTATTAACATAATGCAATGTTTTGTTCGGTTGTTTCTATTTTAAAGAGTTCTTTAAATAAATTCAGAACATTGTTATGAATCATGGTAAGAATGAGAAAGGTCATGCTACCACAGTCAGGTCTTCAGGATTCATAATATTTGTTTTGAGCACTTTGGTGAGAACATTGTGGGAAGGTCAGCTGATATCCTACTTGTCTTTCTTTGGCAGCCCAGCTTCCATAATGCTTACTACAAGGGATCAGAGTAAAACTCGCATGCTAGATCACATGAAAATTTTTACTCAGTGTTAAAACAAATACTTCTGGTTTTTCTTGGTTTATTTCTTTTGGGGGTTTTGCACTTTAGATAGAAATTATGAAGAAAAATGTACATTTCTGTTTAGACCAACTTTTTAATGTAGTTGAACAGTCAAAAAAAAAAAAGTTATTCAGGGTATTCTAAACAGTTTTTTCCTCAACTGTTTCTTGAACTATTGGCAATTGTCTTCATTATATATTTTATAAATTCTTTCTAATATTCACTAAGAGTCAGCTTGTTGAGTTAGAATTCTTTTCCTCATGTTGTAAAACTTAATTTGGAAAGGCCAAATGAAACTGCAACAATGGAATTATTGATGATGAAAGGAAAATTAAAAAATATATTTTCCTTACAACTGCTTCTAATAACTTTTCAAAAAATTGTATTTGTGTATCAATGTTGTATTTTCATTTCTATTCTGATAGTAAGATCTACATGTATACTTTACATCTTTTCCCCCTCTAACCACTGTTTCACTGTCTTCGTTCTGCCTATGTCTCAGCTATAAAATCTTTTTTGCAAGAAATTTTTTGCCAAATACACCATGGTAATCTGTGGCAAACTAATATTTAGTTGCCTCTGACCACAGACAAAGTCACTCTGTGAAAGTCTTATTGGTACCCAAATGTCACTATTATGTGAGTTGCTTCAGGATGGAGACCAAACTGAGTGTTCCTTCCAAGCTGGAGATCAAATGGACATATTTTACAGCAACACAGTGAGTCAAGTTTTTTGGAGCTATTCTGAAGTCTCCATTCCATCTCATTCAATTTTCAGCTGCCTCCACTTGTTTAGTCTCTTATCAGCTTACATATATCGCAAGGATAAGACACTCCTTTAGCCAAGTTAATTACACTGTCTTCATCCCATGCAATCATGAGCAGGCCTGGTTATTTTAATCATCTTCACGCCTACTTTCCTATACACACTTTGCTTCCACAGTAGCCATTCTAAAATGTGGGAGCTGGACTCTTGCCTAGAAGTAAGCCGATCCCTGCATTACCCTGAAATGTTCTCATTGCATTTGCTTCTAATTGGGTAATGTGCTGCACTGTTTTCATATATTTTTTGTTCCTTGCTATCAAACATTCCATGTTACTTTCATGACATGATTTATAAGACTTCCTTGTCACCTACATTCCTGCCAATTCTCCCAGAGATTCATCTCTAAATTGTTTTGTTTCTTCCAAAGTCTCACCTCATAGTGCTGCTAATTGAATATTTGCATACCCTGTTCCTTCTGTCTGGAACTTCCAGCTCTTTTAACTCACTGGAAGTCCCTTGCCAAACACTTTTAAAAGTCAGGCTGAAACTCTCTTTGAATATTGCTTTTTGTGTTGATATGTAATCCCTTTCAAAATGTACAGAGCACAGAAATGTTTCCACATTCAAGTGATCAGAAGTGAGAGATAACAGCAGGATTTCAGGCCAAATCAGATATAGAATCATCTGTGAACCTGTCATTTCCTTGTAGAATTATACAACAGTGACAACTGCATGATAGTTAAGTCACATAGGCTGACAAAAATTCAGGATGTCCTCCTAGTAAAAACAAATCCAGGAGGTCCTTCATGTTCCTGAGCAGGTCCAGTCCTGTTACATTTACATGCACAAAAAAAGTATCTGAAGCAGCAACATGTTGGGTGGCTTAAATTGTTGGAAACTGTAAGTCTGCAATTTAGCAGCAGATAGAAGTTGTTCGGGTCTCTAATTTCAAAGCAGTAAGTTAAAAAATTACTTATTTTTATTCATGTAAATGCTTCAAGATCAGCAACAAGGTAAAGACAGTCCTTAAAATGAGTCCAAGGATATAGTCTGATCTACTCCCATCCTTTTCTTTCATCATGTTTCGCACTCTTGTTCCCCTCTAAGTCTTGCTGTGTCTTGCCACAAAATTTAGGTCTTGTCAATCCACCAGTGTTGTGCCAATATATAAATGACATTATCAACTTAACATCAGAAGGTGCTATTAACATATCGGTGTAATCTCCAAGATAGAATCAGTTTTAAAAGATGATCAGTATAATGCCTGTCTGTCAAATTATGAAAATAAGCCATGGCTGTGGGTTTTTTCACCATATTTATACTTCTACACCAGCCTTGCTGCTAACTTGATTTTCTAGTTTCTTCTTCACTAGAGTTGCATTGGGGAAATAGTGAATTTCTGGGAGCTTTAAAGAATAAACAGTATTTGTGCTTACTAAGCAGAAGGATTTAGTAAATAAATTCTATCAATATATTGTTATGAATGGGAATGACTTATGTAGGGTGTTATTTATTGGAAGAAAGCCTTTGCTGAAATGCAATAGCTATTAAAGGTTTAGCAAGAGATTAGCTGTGCAATAAGGACAGGAATTGGCTTCTAATTATCCAGAGATTTCATTGTTGGTGAAAGTGCCTTCATAATCACCACAGAGGGGACAAAAAAACCCAGTGAAGTTATATCCAATTGTCTGAATTACCTGCGACATTAGCATATGCCAGAGGTAACACTTGTAAACAGCAGCTGGAGTTACACTAACATTAGCAGAAAGTTGCTGCTTGATGCAAAATTTAATAAATAGAAAGAGATCTCAGATGCACTTGCTCATTGCAAATAACTTGCTGAAGATATACAACAGCGAATGGCAATGTCTGCCATTACTGCAATCATGGTTTACTTTACAGTTTTGTCTCTTTCAGAAATTTATTTCACCTCCTAAAGCATCTTCCTCTGAGTTTTCATTGTTCTTGAGGAGAGCTTTGTGTCTTCCAACATTTCTTAAGCAGGAGATTTGCCCTGAATCCTCTCAGAAGTACAACCATGTACCAGTCCTGCAGGCAAGCACCAATGCAGCAACTGCTGTCTGCATACTCTCTCACAGAATTAGAGGAGAAAAAGTCAGCTTTTGTATTTAGGTGATGATGTCAGAGTAAGGAAAAGAGGATGTTAATGGTGTAGACATGTGAATATTGAAAAGAGGGGGATTTTTATTTGAAAAGGCAGATAACACAGACTGTACAGTCACATTTATTACCTTACTTGCTCTGTTGATTGTCTCTTTTGTGATTTTGGAAGGGTGAAGTTTGTGAGCTCAGTTCTTAGCATTAAATTTTAGAAAATAAATCTTTAAATAAATCAGTGCAAGTTCAAATTAGCACAGTTTATTTTAATGTGTTCGGTTCATCTTTTCCAGTACCTGACAAGGCATTGTGTGCACTGCTGCACGGAGCGAGTTGTGAGTGCAGAGATGCTCAGGGCCACAGTTATGGTTCAGAAACAGAGCAGCTGTTAGGAGCTGGTGGCGTCAATCTGACTTTATGTTGTGCATGTATTCTGGAGCTTTCACTTCAAGCCCAGAAAACATCTTCAGGAGAGGAATAACCTGCAACATGTAATGGAATAAAAAAGAAACAAAGCTTCTTTTTACAGTTCTGAAATAGAAATCTTCACCTTAGTGAGTTCATAGCAGAACAGAAACTGAATGATTGAAACAGAAATTGAGGGCCCAGTATTGGATAATCTAATCCTAAAGTTCTGAATAAATGCAGGAAGGAATTACAACTGGTCTCTACTCACAAAGACCTACTGAGCACACACAACACATATTTCTGTTGTAGTTGCTTACATCAGATTTCATTCTGACTCCATATTTAAGCTTTTACATGACTTTAAATGCTTGCTGCAAAGTCAGATCTTTGAGAAAGACATATGAATGACAGAGAATAAATATTTTACATGGAATAATTACTTATTGCCTGAAGTCTTTGACATACTATCCAGCGGGGGGGGGGGGGGGGCCCAACAAAAAAAAAAAAAAAAAAAAAAAAAAAAAAAAAACAAAAACAACAAAAAAAACCCCACTACACATTTTCATACATGCCAACCACACCTACAAAAGATAAGTACCATCACAAATCATACTCACTTATTCCAAGATTATCATTTGATAACCAGTCCAAATTGCTGTTGAGATAATAGCACATCTTTTTGATGTTACTGGCAAAGCATAGGTAAAAATATTTCTGTCTTTGGCTTTCACCATTAGAGCTAAGATTTTACAAAACCTAACAACAAAACAAGAGCCAAAGCATAAGAGGAAGAACACTGTCTCATAGTACCGTAAATTAGATCCACTTCAGCATACTTGTGAAAAATACCACCTACCAGAAATAGGCTATTAAGCAAAAAGTGTACAAACACACAACTTATTTTGCCTGGCAAACTTTAGAAACATTTGGTACAATCTATGTATTTTAAGTCTAGTTTCCTTAGAGAAGTTAGGAAAAATATCTTCAGCAAATATAGTAGGTTCTACCAACAATGAGAGAAGCTAAGTAACTTTTTTTGGAAAAATTACAAACTGACTATCTTTTTGGCAGATGTCTTTGATTCCTCAAGTCCCCATCCATTCAAAGACTCCCTTTCTAACACCCCAGAAAACCTTAATCAATGTCAGGTTTACACCAGCACAGGGCAGAATCTCTGGTTTATCATTTTAAAATAATGGGATACTTTATGCAAGGAGATTGTGACTCACTGCCTTGTTTATCCTAGCTAATGAGAACTAACAGCACGGTCTGTAATGGATGTGCCATGGATGTTACTGTCGGAATGTGCCTTCAGGATGAGATCCAACTATCTCCAACTCTGTAGTCAAAGATGATAGTTATTAAAATAATTTTGGAAACTCATGTACATGATGTACTTGAATTGCACTGTGAATAACCTAATGATTGTTCTAACTTATCATAGCTGTTCTGCACATATGTTCAACATGCAGCTTGTTGGCATTTTGATGCTGTATATGTGTGTGGGGAAAGGGGTGTGAGCAGACCTAGTCCTCTGACTCATCTTGATAGATGGATTGAGTCTTATCATCATTGAATCAGAGAAACTCTGAGTGGTTTTCCAAGATGAAATAGCTTGAGGGAAAAGACTGAACATCCTGCATCAGACCTTCCAGTAAATCAGACCAAAGAAAGGCTCAATTCAAGTGATTGGAAGCTTGCTAGGAATTTCTGCCAAGGTTTGTTACACCATAAATGGAAATCCAACAAAGTAGGAGATGGAAATCTGTTAAAGACCCTTGATTGCATATTTGGTGTGTGGGAAACTGGCAGGGACAACTCATCTCCTTGTATTCAGTGACTGCTTACAAGAAGTTTGTTACTGTTTAGAAAGCATGACCCTTCCCAGCTGTGATAGACAAGGTATCTTGCCTTTGCAAGGGACACAGTTGTAGAGGAACTTCCCGCCTAGTGTAGTCTGGAACACCTGCAAGCCCTAAAAGTTAGAGATAAAAATCCCTAGGACTATGGGGATATAAGTGTACAGGAAAAGAATGAGCCAAGTTTCAGGGTGAGAGGAGTTGGGAAACTTTCATTCCTCCTCTGTGGAGAATTCTGACTATCTGATTAAGATCTTGGAGAAGATTGAGGATTGTGTTGAGTAATATACACATGGTCTGTCAGATAAAGGACTGGAGGAGAGTGAATGTGTGACTTTCTGTTCCCCTGCTAAGCAGGCTGAGATCCAGAGCAGAGATGTAGGCTTGGCCATTTCCTGCAAGAGTAGAGTGTTGAGTAAACCATCTGTGAAGGGAACAACTTGGTAAGGTTCCTGAACACTGAAGAATTGTAAATGAAACTACACAAAGCAACAACAGAAACAGATATTTGGACACCACCATTGTAATAATTCTGAATACATTTCCTTTTAAGAAACACTATGATGCTGATAGTGTGGCTTACTGATTCATCCAGAACAAATAACCACTGAACAGGCACAGAAACAGCATGTGATTTTGACCAAGTGAAAATATCCATTTCAGATTATTTTACATGATGAAATTTTTCAGAAAAGGTCAAGACTTTGAAGTATTTAATAGAAGAAAAAAAAAATAAGATAAAGCAAAAAAGAAAAAAGTTAATGAATCTGCTCTTCAGTTATTCATAACACTTCTTTTGCCAGTAATTTATGTTATATAATGTTTGCACCTTCCCCTGTATGCACTATAAATTTTTCATCTGTGTAAAACATAGACTAATTTGTTGTGTATGTCATATTAGCCTCTGTGGCTGGTGGGGCCAGACCTGAAATTTATCCCTCACCTTAGATAATAAGAGAAGCTTTTAAACATGTCAAAAGCTTCTTTTAAGTCACAAGTGGGAAATGAAACTGTCATAAACCATGTAAGGAGCTCTTATTGCATAAATCAGCAGATATAAATAATCAGAAATTCAGTGAAATACTGACATGTGAGTGTTCTGAATAGTGTCATAGACTAGTTTGGAAATTAATTTTTCACCAAAAAAAAAAGCAATAAATGCAAAAAAAAACCAAAAAAAAAAAAAAAAAAAAAAAAAAAAAAAAAAAACAAAAAAAAAAACACAAAAAAAAAAAAAAAAAAAACAAAAACAAAAACAAAAACAAAAAAAACCAAAACTAAAAGTCATTGAAATCATCAATGCAAAATCTCAGATTTTCAACCAGAACCTAAATGTTTGCATTTTGAAAAGCAGCTGAAGCACCTGCTGAGGTCTTCACATTTCCATTCTTCTCTTCCAGCTTAAACTCTTAAACTACAACACACCTCCTCTGATACAACAATGAACTTGTTTTTCCAACAAAAACATCAATATTTTCTATTAAAAATATCATAGAAACACTGATGGGCACTTTAATAGTAAACCATAAGCTATAAATTTCCATTATTGAGAACTAATGGGGTGTTAGATGCTTATTGGACCAGTCAGCTGAGATGCAGAGTGGGAAGGTAATGAAGAAATGAGATGTCTCAGTATCTTTCCACTGTGTTCCTCTACTACAGAGCTGTATGAAGTCTGGCAGTAACATCTCTGTTGGTACTTAGGCTGTCTTGAAACCCAGATGCTAAGACCATTTGATTTCCCTAATCAGCCAGACAATACAGACACAATCAGTCCCCAATCTGTACCCAATTTCATGAAAATTGAGCACTATATATGTATGCAACATTTTTGCAAACTAATTTTTCTTCTGTATTATTGTAACCTGGCAAATTGATATTCAAGAATAGAAAATCACGTTTAATTATAACTAGCAGGATTATGAATATTAAATGAATAACTAAAGCATTCAGAAAATTTTATAGATAATGTGGTTCAGAAAACTGAAAATAAAAAGGAATTTCTCATCTGATGTGGGAATGAATTCAAAAAGATTCCCAAAAAGTAGTCCACACCCCAGATGATATTACCATCAATAAATAACTTTCTTATATCACTATTCACTGTCTCAAATACCCTTTTTTTTTTTTCCCAGTAGAATCCAAAAGCCTATTCTTTGAACTGGACTTGGCAAGCCATACTGAAAGAAACTTGCCTATCTGAAGTTGGACAGGAAAGTCTTGGGAGCAAGGCTGAGGGACAACACCTTGCTGGGGCTGCCTTTGCATTATGGGACAATCAGTAAACCAGAGAACCTATGGAACAAGGGGAACATGTTGACACACATGTTTGGGGGCCTTTTACAGGATGAAGATGTAATCAGCCGTTAAACATTTATAACTAGTATTAATGAACCATCTAAAGGGGAGGAAACTCTGCATTCCTTTCTATTCCTCTATGCATTTTGTCCTGTGAAATCTCAGTGGATTTGTGTTGGAAATATTTTCTTGTTAACCTAACATTTATCACAGACGTTATATAGGTAATCTTAATACCAATGGCAGTCTGCCCCACAGAGTCCATCCATTACACAGCTTCTCAGCTGCTTTTACAGGTGGCTGTGAGCAGCTCTGCCTGTATTCCCAAGTCAAACAAGACTGAACAGTTGTGTTAGTGGGTCGTCTGAAAAGGCAACGGGCAGTGTCTATTAAGTGGGTTTAGCACCACACTGTCAAGAGTCACACATGTGCACATAAAGTTCCTTGTCAGTTTGAAATACAGGCAGAATAAGCTACTGATTTTCTGGCAGATACTATGTAGACACACTGTTTCTACAACCCTCCTTTTTCCCTTGGCAAGCAATGTATTATCCTGCTTGAAAATGTAAGGCATACTGAGGTATACATCCTCTATGCTCACGTGGGCAGAGGAGAGACAAAGTTTTGACAGACTCCTGGAAAGTGTTCTGACAAGCATTTGGAGAGCAAATAAGAACTCTAGCATCCTTCTCCCTTTACAAAAGTGTTAATTTTCTCTATATATTTCAAAACTCAGTGCTCTAAATCTGTGGAGGCATGTAGTGCTTGCACAGAGCAAGAAATGCTTGACTTTTAGTGGGGGACAGGTCATATAATGGAAATTGTGCTTTGCACACTTGAATTCTAATGAAATTTGGCATTAAAGACATCTAGAAATTGAATATTTCCAAGCACTTTAACCAAGTCCTTTTGTTCCTCTGAGAATTTCATGTTGTAATGTATTTTACCTTAGTAAACATTAGATATTTGCCCAAATATCACTGGCCAAGAATGCTATTAAGAGGTGTTTTGTATTTCTGTTCATTGCATAGCCTGTCTTTTCCAATGGTGGTGAGTTTTTTTCATGATAAAAAAATCCGATTGTTGCTATCTTCTATCACCAAATCACTGCAATACCTTTCCAGCTCTATTTGGTCACAAGAAGGCACCCGGATGAACTGACAGTCTTGGAGTATTTGTTGCTGCCCTAGTAGCTTGTAGGCAGTCATTTGCAGTACTCCTACATTATTTTCATAGCGTTAACACAGATATGAATTTGATATGAAATTATATTTAAATTAAAATAATTCTCTTTCAGTTCGGCTGTCATGTAGAAAGTACCTGAGCCCCTTGATTCAATTGCCTCAGTATGTCAGATTGCCTAAATCTCATGATCAAAATTCTTTAATTCCCTTTTTTAAAGGTCATGTAGACATGTGTGCTTAGAGAATTAGATGCAAATTCAATTCCCTTTTCACAAAGCTTCCTAGTTAAGTTCGCTACCTATTGCTCACATGCAAGCCTGCATCTGACAGCAGAATATTGACTTTTGAACTGTGGTCAAAGACATGATTAAAGAAAGAAAACAACTGCACCCTGGATTGTAGGCAATACTGAGAGAAGGAAGTGAAGCTGCATTTTTTTCCAAATGGTGCTCATTGCACGGCTTAACTAACTCACCTTTAACAAAGGCTGTTCCATGGTTTTATTTGTTTTTTGTTTTTGGGTTTTTTTACACTGTGTTTTTATAGGGATGGTTTGAGCTGAATAGAAATTGATAGATATCTAGATACCAATACCTGGATTTTACTGAAGATATTACAGTAATTAAGGACCATTTGAACATTCTTCTGAACAACAAATTGTGCTAAAAATAAAAAATGGAAATTATTAATGTCAGTTTAAAATCATCTCCATCAAAGACAGAATGAAACACACTGAATACTTCAACATTTCAATAATAATAACATAGAAAATTTTTTGATTCTGACATTCCAATTCACTTACAAATAATAGCATCAGTGCTGATTTTCATAATTCTGCAAATAAACTTAATAGATTTATGATCTTCTTGTTAGATCTTTCCTTATAAGTAATGACCACTTATTTGCATACAATTATTTTAACCCTTATTACCCTACTTTATCCCACAGGTTTGTGCAGCACAGGACCCTACGTCTGATTGGGTTTGGTGCTGGAAAGATACAAAGCAGCACAGTGTCAGCTTTCCCCAGACATCTACTCGTCGTTTCTTGGAAACAGCTGGTCTGAAATAATCCTGCACTCCTTGTTTAGAATTTCTTAGCTGTGCCAGACCCAAAATCTGGAGATGGTAAGTCCCAGAAAGTCACCAGCTTTGTGTAATAATTAGATTTTTCAGACAATGAGATCTCAACTTCTGTTTGTATCTAAGCTTTCAACTTATAGATTGAACATTTTCAAGAGTTTTCAAAGACTAGGAAGAAAAAAAACATTTTTCAAGAGTGTGAAAATCTCAGATGGGAACAGACAAACAAGCGAACTACAAAGCAACAGGTCACTCATATGTGTTGTCATGCTCAGTAAGCCACCAGATACAAGAAAAGCTGTGGGATTGTCTAGAGCAGACAATTCTTCAGAAGTACTTTGATTTTTATCATATGCAGTAATTTTTCCAGGTGTATCATCCAACAGGCAAACCTTGCTGAGGGAAGACCCACAATTGTTGTTAGGTCTCAAGACTTCTCAAACTGCATGAAGTTAAAGCTCTGTTAGAAAGGAAAAGAAAAATTTCTTGGTACAATATGATTTGCTAAGTGTCATGAGAGGTTGGAATGATGAGGAAAAAGTAGACAGTAAAATATTTCTAGTGAAAGGGGCTGGCATACATGCAAATTCATCATTCTTATCCATAAACCATTCCCTGCAGACTCTCCTGGTATACTTACCAAAGATAAAGCATACAGCTACCTAATGAGTTCAGCATGACATGAACCAGCACTCCCACCCTTCGGTCAGGACAAGACAAGTAACAGCCTTGAGGTTTCCACTGGGGTGTTGATAACTTCATTTCTTCCTTTCAGAAATAAATGGATGGCAATATTGGCCAGCAGGGAAAAAAAAA
>VXAU01001761.1:525609-541649 GCA_013399695.1 Formicarius rufipectus | reverse complement strand
AAACCTGACAGCCCATCTGAATAGTTAATATCTTTGGCTAAAACAAAATATTTCAGACTTTGAAATCCTTATGTTTTCTCACCTGTGAAGTTCAAAAGAATTAGTAAAGAAGCTCTCTGGATCACTAGGCTTAGTCTTCTCTATCAAGTCTTGGGAAAGAAAAGAGTATTTGAAAGAATTGCTGAATTGCCAAAACAATCATAGTATTTAAAGAAAATGGCCCAGGCAATGATATGTCAGTTATTTAGATAGCAATCTTAGAGGGAATAAAAATAATTACAAAAAAAAAAAAAAAAAAAGCCAGACAAATTCAGCACTCTATCAACAGGGCATTACATGCTAAAAATAAGACTATATCGTTTAATGCAGTTTCAGATAAAGTCGTTCTTATCAAATTATCTTTTGAGGTTTTTCTTAAAAGATTATAGGTCTGGTTGATGAAGGTAACTTGTTACAGCGTAACTAAATTTCACTACAGCATTTGACATTCTGCACATGAGGTTGTGTTTTAAAGTCGTGCATTAACATAATTAATAGAGCACAGATTACATGTTTTAAAAACCACTTGATTGATAGCACTCAAAATGTATGCCTTTGTGGAAAGGTATTAATTACCTGGGCCATTACTAACGAGACACTGAAAGATTCTAGTCCTAAACCATTTTAAATCCTTGTTTGAAAATAATCTGAACAGCGGGTGAAGTTTGCAGGGGACACAATGCTGATGCTGTGAGAAGCAATCATGAGTCAGCTGTTACAGAGTGCACTGAATCACCTGGATAGGTGACCTGAATTCAGTGCAGGAGTTTGAATGCGCCGAGATGACATGAACAGGGAGCAAAAGCATGTTGCAGAGTGTAGCTGCCAGCCCACACCCCCAGGGAAAAGGATCTGTGTATCTTTGGAAGCATAAAAAGCCTCATCCACAATGCATGCAGAGAGAAAACCTAACCTTTGACACTGGGCAAAGTTACATGAGGTGGTGCCAGAGTAAGCCCTGAAAAAGTGAGTGAAGAATAGGACTGAGTAGATTAGTTGTATCCTGTAAGAAGATTTGAGGGGCCAGAGCAGCTGTCAGGAGAGTAGGTTAGAGAGGGGGCAGTGAGGTGAGGAAGTGGTAACTGCTGAAATGTTGTTCCTGCTATCAACCCACTCCTTTCCATAACCCTCAAGCCCATTGCCCATCCTGACTGTGGCTACTCACAACCAGCTCCCTTCCCACAGCTGCCCTCGGCTCCTCACTGTGCAGTAGATGGAGCAGACAAGAAGGGGCTGGCAGCCACCACTGGGACATCAGCTTTCCCCCCTCTAAGGACCTTCTAGGGGAAACAAATAATGCAGATCCTGTGGCTAGAGATTAAATGGTACTTGTCGTCCTTTTTATCTTCAGAATCCATGATTCACCCTGCACTGCCTGGCTGGGCTTTTCTCCTTGGTAAAAGGTCTGTTTGGAATAAAAATACAGCTGATTTCTAATCTCTTGGCAAAACTCAACTGTCCTTGTAGGTCTGATAATCTTAGTCTGATGAATTTTGTGTTTCTTTGCCTGTTCAAATGGTATTTGGTGTTTCCCAGGGAAAAAGAACTGGAATCACTAAGAACACATGGGAACTTGTTGCAAATATGTAGGTAGAAATCTTATTTAATAGTTATTTGCAGTGGCCAGTATCCCCATGCTTAAGCTCTCCATGGCAGTGAAAGACATGACAGTACTGTATATTTCACTTTGACAGCACATATACAAAAATTGGAACGATACAGAGAAGATTGTCATGGCCTCTACACAATGTTGATGCACAGATTCATGAAGCATAACAAAATTTTTTCGAGTCAGCAATGTTCCAGCAGGACTAGGAAAGTGATTGTCCCTCTGCACAGGGAAGTGGTGAGGCTGCACCTTGAGTCCCGTGTCCTGTTTTGGGCCTCTCAACACAAGAAGGACATTGTGGTTTTGGAGTGAATCCAGAAGGGCAGTGAAGCTGGTGAAGGTTCTAGAGAACTTCTAGAACTTCTATGAGAAATGGCTGAGGGACCTCGGGGTGTTCAGCCTGGAAGAAGAGGGGCTAAAGGGAGACCTTATCACTCTCTACAGCTCCTGAAAGGAGGCTGTAGGGAGGTGGAGGTAAGCCCCTACTCTTAGGTAACAAGCAACAGGACAAGAAGAAACGACCTCAGGTTGCATGAGGGAGGGTTTAGGTTGGGCATCAGGAATAGTTTCTTCACTGAAAGGGTTGTCAAGCGTGGAAACAAGTTCCCCAGGGAAGTGGTAGTGTCACCATCCCTGGAAGTGTCCAAGAAATGACTGGATGTGGCACTTAGTGTGCTATGGTGGTGTTTGGTCAAAGGCTGGACTTCATGATTTTGGAGATATTTTCCAACCCTAGTGATTCTATGATATGATGGTCTACTTCATTTAAGTGTTCATATATCCAGAAGAATTTCATGGAAGTACGTTCTTTTTAAACATTAAAGTATTTGTCCTAGAGGTAATATTAAGAAAATCCCACCCCAAAAGCCAGACCCAAAAGTCTTTAGAGGAGTTTTGTTTATTGCATAGACTGATTAGTTCATTGCTACATGCTAAACCAAATCCTCAGCCTGTTAGTTTTCAAAATCTGAACTTTGACATAATTTTATTAACAACTAGTACCTTTATAATGGGCCAAATTAAGTCAATCCTTTGTGTAAGGGGGCATAATGTTTGGATTTTAAAAATCCATGTGAGACTTGAATTTGTTGGTTAGAATCCAATACTAATTAAAATTAGACAGAATCCAACAGACCTTTGATAATTACATCAAAAGTTCAAATTCATTTGATGTGGATTGTCTATATTTCATTGTTATGCTCTTGAAAGATTAAATAATGTACAAAGAGTAAGAAAAGAATATTAATATTTAAAAAATGGAACTATAAGGGCAAACACTGACTCAGCATATGTTTTAATTTATTAAATGTTTGCTTTATTGTGCTCAAAATCTTCACTTTAGACATTATTTTTTTCATAAAGAGAGATCTACAAAGATTCTTAGTAAAATATATTTCTAGTGGAACAAGAGGTTTAGCTTGTTTACTGGGGACTGGATTCAACAGCATTTGCTTAAGAAGTTGGGCATGAAGGAACCACATCAGTCATATTTTCATTCCAAATTTGCCATTGGTTTACTGAGAAAAATTCATCCAGAGTCAAAACTCTGATTTCATAGAAGATCACACACACCAGCCCTAACAATCTGAGATACTGTACTGAAAGTTGTCAGGAAATTCAGCATATTTTATGCAACTATATGAAAAGCGCCCTCCTCACAGCTGAGTACATGGAAAACACAGGAGTATTATAAAAGGGAGAGACTACCAAAGATGTCTAGACATGGATAAAGTATGACCTCAGTCAGAACACTCTGGTATTAACTTTTCCTTTCTAGAGAGAGATATACAGTATTTCATGATTTCAGTATGCAAGGCAACAAGGTTTCTGAGCAGTTCGGCAAAAATCCTCAATAGACTGCAGGCCGGGAGAAATTAAAAATTAAGGATCTGAATGAAAAGCATCAGTGGGAGAAAAACAGGAGGTAACTATTTTTCATTCCATCATGTAGACAGTGTTGATTGCGTTTTAAAGGTATCCATATTTAAAAACCAACACAATAAAAACAACTCAAGCTCCACCAACATTGTGAAGTTCCAAGTATTTAGGAAGCATTTTAATGCAATTGGCTGTGTAGCCTTACTGCAATCAATGCAGCAAACAGAAATGTTTTCTCAACATTCTCATTCCTCTACTATGCTCTCATGAGACCCCACCTGGAGTAGTACATCCAGATCTAGGGCTCCCACAAAGGAAGGACATGTTGGAGCAAGTTCAGAGGAGGGCCACAAGGATTAATAAAGGGCTAGAGCACCTATTCTGTCAAGGCAAACTTGAGATACTTGGGGTGGTTCAACCTGTAGAAGAGAAGGCTCCAGCAAGATTTTATAGCAGCTTTCCAGTACCTAAAGGGGCTCCAAGAAAACAGGAGAGGAACTTTTGAGAAGGACATGTAATGACAGAACAAGAGGCAATGGCTTTAGACTGAAAGAGAGGGCATTTAGATTGGACATAAGGAAGAAATTCTTCACTGTGAGAGTGGTGAGGCACTGGAACAAGTTGCCCAGAGAAGCTATGGATGTCCCATCCCTGGAAGTGTTCAAGGTCTGGTTGGATGGGACTTTGAGCAACCTGGTCCAGTGCAAGGTGTCTCTGTGCATGGCAAGGGGGTTGGAACTAGATGATCCTTGAGGTCCCTTCCAACCCAAACCATCATATGACTCTTTATTCTCATAATATATAGGTAACAACTGATGTTTTATTTAATCTTGGGTTCAGGGTCCCAGTCTTCCTTTCTGACATATTTAAATCTCTTACTAAATTCATTTATTTAATATATTTTTACTGGTACTCCTGAAAATACTAGCTTATTACACAGATGTACACTATGATTGTTGCTCTGCTGCTTGAATTCTAAGGATGGCATTGAGAGACGTCTGCTGACAGACACATAGACACTTGTTCTTGCATAGGCAATTATCTGTAAATGTTCTTAGTTAAATATATTTCTTTAAAAAAAAAAAAAATTAATAAATTTAGTTTGCTTGCTGATCACTTAATAGTGTGTAACAGCTCCGTTCAGTGCATGGCTCCCATCAGTTGTGCTTGCGGTTACACGTGTCAAGCACACACGCAAAAAGAGCATCCCCAAATTGTGAGTCAGGTAGTAAGAAATGCAAAATTACTGATTGACCATCCTTGCAATATGTGTCCTATGTAATCAGGCAACACAGGAAAACTCTATGTATTTTCGATATTGCAATATCTTGTCTACTCAAGAGAACCCAGCTGCATGAAGTAGTGTGGCTGTAGAAGCTTCTGTCAACCCTGAAGTTAACTCAGAAGAGTGAATTCCCTAAACCTGCTGCAGAATTGTTCCTGGTGCCTGAACTGCTCAGTTATCTCTACGTTATACACTTACCAACAGTAAACACACCCACAGTGTCAAAGACTGTAGAAGAACCTGTCTTGGTTCTACTTGGGCAACGACTGTTTTGTTTTTAATCCCACAATGTTTTTGTTTTGATCACAGACCTAGAACTTCTCCAAGGAACAGGGGAAGAGTTCTATAGAACTTTGTTTACAATACAGTTCCATTCAACACACCATCCTGACTGAGTCTCAAATTCAGACCTTGTTATTACTGAGGTAAGGACGCTGGTGGGGGAAAAACTATTGAATGTATACAGGTAATTAAAACCTACATAATTGCTTACACAAAAGGCTGGTGGAGGCAAGAATGCAGGCTAATGTTCTTTTAATGTGTTATCTTCAAATTTAGTGCCTTGAGGGGTTATATATGTCTATATAAGCAAAGCAAAAGCTAGAAATGCCAGAGTATGGACAATACTGAACTCCTTAAGGTGACAGAAAGCAAGTAGTAAAGTTTGTTTTCATGGGGTGTGATCACCAGAAGCCACAGCAGATTTTGGCCGGGGAAACCTATCAGAGAAGTCCTCTTGGCTGCAGATTACAAGATCTCTAAGGAGCTCTCTAGGAGTAGACAGGGTTTTTAAAAAGAGATCTCTTCCAAGCTGTGACAAACTTCTTGGCACAAGCTAAAGGTGACTTTTCGGAGGTTTACAACTAGTTTGATAAGATTTTCAGAAGGATATCATTAAGCACCTCTTCAGCACTGAGGCTAAGCTTTTCTCGACCAGCAGGTTCCTGAGCCAGACCTTGAATGTGCCAAAACTTAACAGAGTAGCTGGTAGTTTACACTTTAATAATCTGCAAAGCAATATAGCCTCTTAATCATAGTCCCAAAGATGGCTGAAGTTTTCCAGGAAAAAACTTCATGTGCATGCCAGACCTCTGAAATGAAAAACTCCACCCTAAAAGCTACCAAGCTAGCTGAAAGCAAGCAGCTCATAGTTAGAATGCTTATCACCCAACATAGGAAAATAACCTTATTGGAAAACCAGTTCAGTGAGCCTGTATTTTGGTTTAGTATAAAACAACAATTTTGTTGACAATCTAGTCAGGAAAATGCCTCATCTCAGAATGCTAATCTGTATATATCTGTGAAATAAAACTATTAAATCCCTCTTTCAGAGCAAGCCATAGTTAAGCAAGTCTGACATTTTCACTGGGTAAGGCTTTGTGTAGAGGGGTTTGCAATTCTGTTTTTAAATCTAAATTTCACTTCAACATATAAAGGAGTACTTAAAGGGCAATTTCAAAAAATCCAGAAGATCAGTGCCTAGCCTCTTGAACTGGGAAATATTTAAAAACTAACTACTGACAATTCTGCTCATTCAAGTTCATGTAATTCATTTATTTGTTGTTATGAAAAAGAGACACAGGTTCTCAGTAAATAGAAATGAGGGAATCTATTAATATCTGCCTCAAATGTGCATATTTCTCTTCAATATTAGTGTGATTTGTCTTTAATAATGGTATGTTTTACATTTGTGAATGATAAAAAGATCAAGATTTAAATTCCAAGGGTTAAATCTAGATATGGCTTCTCTTCTTATGCTTGCAAATAACTGTGGCAATATTTTTGTAGAGTATGTTATTTGATAACACTCAGACATTTAACTATCAGATTAACAGGTATATTAATGTATGTAGATGTTGACATATCCACATTTGCACCCATAATTACTTGCAGATGTGGACTGTGGGCACAAAAATAGCCATATTTTAGATACTACTCCTCAAGTCTACAGCATATTTTTATTCTTAAGTAATTTTGGCATGAGATTTTTTTTAAATGGTCAGATTCCAGCTAGGTTTGTGGTCCTAAATCAGGCAGGTGCTTTTTTGAAATTTCACCTTGAAAGCACACTTGAAATTGTCACTTTTTGAATGTACACAAGAATTCCATCTCCCTTTTCAAATTAAATCGTCTCAGCCTTTGGCTTTTTTAGCTACAGGAAGGTTATTTTGAGATGTTTCTTCCTGCATTTAGAGGTTTTTCTCTCTTACTTTGCCCCCCTTGGAGCTCTTCAGCTCTTCTATCTAATCACGAAGTGTTCTTCATGGTGCTCTGGTGACATGAAAAACAAGAACAAGCAAACAAAAGCTGTTTGGGTGCATCACCATATTTCTTATGAAACAGGGAGAAAAAATAGAGAAGTAGCTCATTTTTTTCACTATACTAAGGAACCAAAGAATCTGCAGAGAAGCAGGAAGGTAAAAATCCTACAAATTCTGTCCTGCACATCAAAGAGAAGGTCCGTGGCAGAGAAGACAACTGAGTAATAATAGTAACAGTGTTTATGACTGTTGCAATGCTTTCACAATGGTGCTGAACCATATTTAACACCAAGACAATGGTGATTTTATGGCCCTGTGGAATAGCAAAGAGACATTCTACAATTATAAATAAATCTGCTTATTCATACAATGGTAGTCAATTCTATTTCTAAAAGATCTTTGGCTCCTAGAGAGTCAGTATAGTCATCTCTGTTTAAGAGATGAGATGCCTAAAGCCTTCGTCATGCCTCTGAAAATATGCCATCTTTCATTCCGGTGCTTCCTTTACTAGAATTATCATCAGAAATCTCAGGAGCATCTTGGGAAAGCCAACAGCATCTGCCTGTGGCCATCACTTAATGTAGCTCCTGTGTACAGCTGTAAAGCCTCAGATGCCACATGAAAATAACCAATATTCAGTGATACCTCCTGAATATCTCTCATACTATCTACCATAATTTCTGTCCTGCATATTTTCATCCATTCTGCTTACCTTATGACAACAAACTCAAATAGCTTTGGTCTTTAGCCAATCAGCCACCAAATGATAGAACCTAACAGAGCCATATGGGTCACAGGTTAACTTAAAAAGCTGTTTTCCTAAATGCACCACAGGAGTTGGATGCAATATGACAGATGACACCAAAGGACACTGGTGTCATTATTCATCTCCCTCCTTCCCATCATCACTGCACTGGAATGTCTGAAAGCCTGATTTCTTTCTGTAATATGGTGTAAAGTCATGGGCAATTTTCACAACAAATGAATATGGAATCATGATATGAGCACTTTGGCATAATGCCAATGCCTATTATGAGAGACAGCTTTAGGTCATAAGATTTTCTTCTATTGTGCAGACTGAAAAGGCTCTAGAAGTGCTGCAGAAGAAACATATCCAGGAATTTATCTCCAGTTTTTACCTGCCAATCAAAGTTAGGATAGTGTCTGCAACAGCAGCTGAGTTTCTGTGCTGCAACACTTCTGCTAGAGTCAGAATCAAAGTAGAAAACGTTTTTGACAGACAATGGTCTAAGAAGATAGTAAAGCCAAATGAACCCTGGAACTGGCCTAACAGTCACTGAAACCTTTTCTCCTCTGCATAGGTGGCAGATGACATTCTCTACGGGCCATTCAGTACAACAAATAGAAAGGAGACCTTAAAAAAGCTAAAAATTAAAACTAAAATGCTTTAGCATGGAGAGAAAAGTTAAAAGCAAGAGAAAATAAAGTGCAAATGTTATATGTTAGTCATATTGCTTACCACACCATTGAAGATGTTGAGATATTATGTTGATAAGATTAGTAAAAGAATCCATCTAGTGCAAGGGTGGACTTGCCCATGCGATGTTGTTGTTTCTACGCTCACCTTTCTCAACATGCAATGCACTTGCACCTTCTACCATTGCAATTAGTCATTTCATTGGTATGTTATGAAAGTAACAAATGCTGATACATTATTTTGCGTTCCTCAGAGAAAGGGAGAATTTTGAGGTGCACCCATTAGACATAAAACCATGTCATAGAGATAAAAATGCTAAAGAACAGCGGTTTCATATGGAACATAGATATTCAAAGAAACTCAGTTAAAAAAAAAAAAAAAGAAAGTTGGAGCTCTAAATGCAGTGTGTGATTCTAAAGAACGAAAAATAGTACAGTAATGTAATAACTTGTTTGGGTTAGGATCATTTTGTGGAAGGATGGTAAATAAATCTTCTAGAATCAGGAAATAACAAAAGCAGAACTTAACTGAAGTACTTTCTATTAGACTCATTATGAGTTATGATTTTGTATAAAAGCTGGTCACAGAAAATGAACCTAATGCAAGCAAATAGGAACTGACTCCACTTAAGATAAAATGGTAAAAAAAACAGATATTCAACTAAGTATTTACAATTCAAAAGGATAAGCTTTGATGAAATAATGGAAATGTTTAATGAAGTCCATTAACATGACAATGCCAAGGGATTTGGTCATGGAAGAACCCTGGAATTTCAAAGTCAGAAGTATTGAATCTACAGAACATTCTACATTAAGCTAGAGAAAATTATGAAAGAACTCTCAAACAACCTAAAAGAATAACCACCTCAAGAAGGCTGTTGGAAATAAGTAGGAGAGATCTAAGAAAAAGATTTGTGAGGAAAAAAAAGCCATGAATCAAGTAACAAAACATGAGACTTTAAACTGTCAAAATAGAATCTAAGTTTGGCCTTGAAGAAGATGTTGAACCATATAGTATTTCCTTTACAAGACATAAATTGAAACTAAAAGGCACAAGGAAAGAAGTAGGGCAGTTTTGCAGTCAAGATAAAACAGAGATTAAAGATAATCTAGGTGTGGCCAAAATTAAACAAATTTTGCTTCAGGTTTCAAAAAGGACAATTACATTGATTTGGGAGGAAAAGTAGAATGTTTCATGACAACTTTCATTCACACACCTTTGTTATCTCAGCTGCGGTGGAAACAGAAATCATGAGGCTTAATGCACTCAAGTCATGAGAATTAGGTGGTCTACCTTTCAGGATTTATGAGAACACACCTTTCAAATCAGACACCAAATACTGCGCCTACGGTTAAAATGGGAGAAACTAATCAGGCATCTGTAAGCCTGTAACTCTGTACATTGCTTTAGGACAGATTTTGAAGGAAAAAATAGTTAAAGACAGTTTAATAGGATGTAAAACAACACGGATTTAATGAAACGTAGATCATTCTAGACAGTTTCTAGACAAAGGAAGTGCACTGGCTTTCATATATCAAGACTTCAGGAAATGGTGCCAACTATGAAGCTTGCAATTTAAAATCAAAGAAAGGAATGAAGAATATGTGATGCTGAGTATGAAACTGTCAGGCAATATTGGTAGAGGAACTAGAGATGAGTTACTGGTAGAGTTCTTCAAGACTCAGTATTGAAGCAGGTGAAGATTGGTAGTTTAATATCTGTTTTTCGCTCAAGATGCAAGAGAGATAAATACCAATGTTCTTATACCTCTCAACTTGGCATTTTTATCAGTAGAGAACAACTAGGATATCATATTAAAAAAAAGCAGTATATTCTTGAGTAATGACGAGATAGCAGCTCATCACAGAAAGCTCTGCTCTGAGGTGAGAGCTTGTCAGCTGACAAAGATGTAAAAGGACCTGAGTGGACTAGCTAATTGAAGAATTATATGAGTAGCCAGTGTAATGAAGGCTCCCAAAGACTATGGTTAGATTTATTTCTAGAAAAGTCTGGGTACTGTATGAGGTACTGAAATACTTTCAATCTTCTTGTTATACATGTTCAAGAATTATTAATTAAAACTTATATAACTGCAGAGAAGAGGTACTAAAAGACCATGCTGGTGGGACCCATGCTGACTGAAAGAGCACTGCCAAGTTAAGAGAAATAATACTGAAAGAAGATGTGTTTCATATGTGTGAGTACAGATATGTTAAACATCAGGAAATACTGGGATATCTTAAGGATAGTGGCTTCGATTAAAGTTAATACAATGGGAATAAACTGGCAAAGAATAAATTTTACCTGGAACTTAACAGCAGTTTTCCAGTAACAGAGAAAACAAAACTACTTTGTGTTTTAAACAAGGACTTCACCGTTCTTCCACAATAAATTCTTTGACCAATAATTGTAATGACTGAACTCCATAATTCTTGCTACTTCGGTTTTCCTAAATGGGCATAAATATGTCAAGTATTGTAATTCACACATCTGAAAGCCTAGTATCACCTAGTCCTAACTCAAGAATGACACATTTCTTGTTTACACACCTACTCCTCTGGGGACTTTTACTGCAAAAATGCTTATCATGGGAACTAGGTCTGGTGAAGATTATTTCACTTATTTCATTTTTCTTCTTCCTGTCTGCCCATCACACTGAGGAACTACTTGTATGACTTTTATTAATGCATGTCTTCTAAATCTTAAAACTTAAATTTCACATGATTGTCTAAAAATCACTGGGTTTGTACAGAAATTTCACAGGCTGAAACTCTATAAAAGTAAACTTTCAGGAAGAAGGATCTGGGATTTGCCCAGAATTGTGAAAAAAATAAACCTAACCAAACAATTTCTTATGAAGAAAGAAGAAAAAGAAAAAAAATAAAGAAAAAGAAAGCAAGAAAGAAAAAGAAAGCAAGAAAGAAAAAGAAAGCAAGCAAGAGAAAGAAAGCAAAAAAGCAAGCAAGCAAGCAAGCAAAAAAGCAAGCAAGCAAGCAAGCAAGCAAGCAAGCAAGCAAGAAAGAAAGAAAGAAAGAAAGAAAGAAAGAAAGAAAGAAAGAAAGAAAGAAAGAAAGAAAGAAAGAACTATTTTAACTCACTTTGATAAACTCACTCATTTGTCAGTCCTTTTTCTCCCATTAGCTTGTTAGCCCAGCCTGCCTCTTCCCCAAACCATCTGACTCTCCCACATCTTACACCACATATCCCTCTAGTTTTGTTTTACCCACAATCAATTAATAACACCTACTTGTCACTGCCCTACAGAGCCTCTGCACGCATTTTGTAGGACTTTCTAGATTTATTTAATCTGTCAGAAAACAAGATTATAACATATATTTAGGTCAAATCTTGTATTAGTATAACTTGCTGATATAATACTGCATTATAGTCAGGCTTATGCAATTTTAAAAGGAAATAGCCTGGAAATTATTATAAAAGGGAAAAACCTTAATTTTATCTTCCTTGAAATTCGTGGCAATAGACTTCATCTCTAAAATTATATGTCCTATATATCATGTCTTAAATACATCATTCCAAATTTCACTATTCTCTGTTGTCACTCACCTACTCAGTCTGATTTCTACATTGTGCTTGGAATTTTACCTTCTGTCATTTTCTACAGTCTTAAAAATAAAGGCAAATTGTGGAAATTAGCAGATTTAATTACCAGAAAAAAAAATAATTTTGACTATTCCTTAAAAAACTCTCTTAATAGTTTTTGTATACAAACCTAACTTCCCCCACAACCCAAAACTTAAAAGACTCCATAAAACAAAATAACAAAAAAAAAAAAGAGACACTTTTCAGAAGTTAAAAATGTTTATTCTTAATCTAGTCTGTGTTGAATAATTCCAATTTATTTTGTCTGATATGATATGTAGAAGAACTTGGAAGTTATAGTGTTCTCTAGTTAGAAATAAAAATATAGTTAATGATAGCACATGTGCATGACCAGTTATCATCTGTTTTGGAGCTGCACCTTCTTTTTTGAGATGAATTTGGTCATTATTTTCCAAGTTCTGTCTGAGGAAGACTAGATACAGAGTGTCAGATTGGGGACAATCACGTGGGCCTCTGAGAAAGAAAAAATTCTAGTCACAAAATTAAACTGGCTGAAGGAGTAAAAAGGGAGAAGTGTTGTGGCAATGAGGTCCATCAGTGAAAGAAACCATGGGAGGCAGGCATGAAGAGCTGACCTGGCCACTTGGCAGTCCGAGGAAACCATTATGCTCTGGCCAAAGAGAAATAAGCATGGGGAGGTGAAGAATCTCAGTTAGAAAAATGAAAAAAAGCAAAGCACCCAGGGTCTGCAATGTCACCTGCCCATTAACAGCTGAAGCATTCACCAAGTGCAGCAGCAGTGATAACAGCCTGGCCCTGCAGGAGTGAAGGCTATCTCTCTCAGGAATAGGAAGGAACTGAGAAAGAATTGTTTTCCTTCTTATCGCGCTGTTGTCCATTTCCTTTTTGCTCTATGGGCTTTAAATTTTTCCTGTTCTGTTTCTGTCCCTTTTCTTTTAAGTTGCCTCTCTTCTAGCTACAAGGATGAGTGAAAAAGAATCATTGAAACAAGGATACTGAGCAAATTGAATGAGTTGGCAGTCTGGAGATTATTTTAAAAGTTCTTTCTGCTATGGCTGGAAATATAGCTATAAAATCTGCTGTTGTCAGATGTGATTTTTTGACTTTGAAAAACCATTGCTTAGAGTTACCCTCAAATCTTCATGCTTAGTAAAACTAATGTCAATGAGTAAAAACAATGATTTATCAATGAGCTAACCAGCAATATTTACGCATCTCTGCAAAGCAATCTGGGCTGCACAAAAGCTGTATGGATGTGGAAATAAAAACACCAAAGTCTGGAAGTCTATTCATGGTCTAAATTCAGATGCACTCTTAGGAATCCTGTAGGGTCACAACTGGTGAGCATGCACGTTTCATCAGCTGCAGAATGGCAACCGAGTACTCTAAAGGATTACTAGTTTTATGTGCTACTTTGAAAGGACAAATATTGTATGTGTGAATCAGTAATCTGGTGGTGTTTTATAGGCAATCAGTTTTCTGATATTTATTCATTTCCTCCATTCTCTCGCTAAGCAGCTTAGGGAATTTCAGGAGGAAAAAATGAGAAAACTATGAAAAATGCATAGTTAAACATTCAGTCACAAAACACTGAAGTAAAGGTTGAAACAACCTAAATAAAACTAATATGTATTCTTGGCATATGGATAAAGTCCAAATCTGAGACACGTATTTCATTTCAGCACACAACAGTACAAATCTAGTTTCAAGGAACAGTATCTGTAAAAAATAGCTGCTGTCATGATTTCTTAGAGTTACCTGTCCTTAAAAAAAATAAAATTCTAATTAATAAATACAATGGAGAATGTTGGTTCTATGAAGGTTCTCTCAAAAGAAAATGTTTAAACCCAAATATCATGCTAGAAAATATTTACATTCATTAGAGAAGCTTGCTCTGTAGTGATGAAATGCCCATTTCCATTCCATTTCCAAGAAGAGGGAGTCTGGTTTACCAAACTATCTAGGTCTACATCCTTGCCACCAAAAACATTATAGGAAGATGGCTGGCATTTTTCTTTCCAGAACTGTGTGGGTTTGATGATCACAGAAGATTCGCTAGAACGTATTCGCTAGTCTGTTATTGCCCTCACATCAGCCTTCATGGTCACCCCATACATCAGAGGAAAGGCAGAGGAAATGGTTGTTCTGCCCAGCATGGGTTCCTGTTGAATAGCTCAGCGAGGTGTCCAAACCAGACCTATGAACTGAGATGGCCTAATGTGCCCTGTGAGGCTATGGATCATTTCTGATGCATAAGGCCTCCACTGCTACACTTCTTTCAGTTTTGCAGTCCAAGTCTAGGGGTAAACTAAATCAGCTGAACATAATTCAGGTGTTGCTGTATGCAGCCTGCTCATGGGCTGAGAAGCAGCAAGGACACTACCCTTGTTCTCTCTTTAAATCACCTCAATTATTAAAAAAGAGTCACAACAATCAACTAATATAATTTGAATGGTTTGGTATTGCTGTTGAACAGAATGATTATGCATACACAGATATGGACAAATATATATATCTATGCAAATTCAGAGAGAAGCTGACACATCCTTCTACCTTTTGTGAGAGAATCATTAAGTTTTATGTGCAGGCACCTCTGTTTTAAATCACAAAGCTAGCAACAGAACTACTTGGCTTTTATGAAATCTCGCCTCAGCCCTCAACTTTCAAATAAAATACTAATTGCTGATGCTTTTAGTACAGAATCACTTCATTAATTCCAGATACTACTCCCATATATGAATGCATTATAACTCAGTTCTGGAATTCATTAATTGACCTAGTTAATTTGATCCCTAAAAGCCTGTAATTAGGAATGTGTAAAATAGGTTGAAAAAATTACCTGAATGGTATATAAACCTTCAGTAAGACTTGTTCCTGAGAATTTTCCTTTTATCTTTAAAAGGCTTTAGAAAGTTTGCACTAAAAAGGAGGCAGGGAGGGGGAAATGTGTGAAAACCAAGGAAAGCAGATAACCTTTGATACCAAGTTAATTTCATTTATCCTTGTGACCTAAAATAATTCAAAAACTTCACTGATATCTGTCAGAAAAGCATGTGTAGCAAAACAGGCTGCAGTCAGGGATACCAAAAGGTGTTTCTAAAAATACACCCAAAAAAGGCCAGAATTCAGCTCTTTTTGAATCCCAAATTTCACTTTTAAGTGTCACAGCTTTGTTTTGTATGCCAGGGGGGTTACCTGTTAAGAGAGAAAGATCTTCCACCTTAGAGGAGAGCAGGCATCCTTAGTGTATGCAATACCCAGAGGAAAAAGATGTTTGAGAAGGTGAATTGCTGAATACGTATGTGTTTTAATAAAGCATTTAATTTGGAAAGTTTTTGCAGCATTTACACAGACTGAGTTCTGGGGAGGAAGTGACTCTGCAATCAATGCCTGGCCTGCTCTACTGTCAGAGGAAATAAGTGAAACTAAAATGAAGTGATAATATACTGTAGGAAATTTAAGAGAAAGAAAGGCAGAGGAAAAATGGCAATCTGGGACCATACAGCTGATCCCCAAAATAGACACAATGACCAGTGCCAAAGTAGCTGCCAAAAACAGTAGATTGTAAAATTACCTAATACCTATGTCATGTTTACTTTATGTTTACATTGGGGAACGGGCTCCCCAACAGACACAATACTTGACAGTATTTTTGTTCACTGTCACTATCATTATCCACCATCTGCTCTGCCAAATTTCCTTTCGGTTCCTTTTTGTGCATTCATCAGCACAGTAGTAAGTAACTACCTTAATGACTGCAGCATATTGCTTCTGGATTAGCAGCAGATATTATACTCCTCCTGACTTATGGACAGAGCTGTAAGTAGGAGACCTGGCAGGGGGTTCCATTTAAAATCCGTTCCCCTTTGCAAAAAGAAACACAGTAACTAGGAAATTTTTGTCCCAACTCACTAGCAGGGATATGATCTATGATTTGGTTTAAAAAAA
>VXAU01001761.1:514877-525577 GCA_013399695.1 Formicarius rufipectus | reverse complement strand
AAAGAGAGAAAGTACCTCCTTCTGTGAAGTTCAGTGAAGTACCTGCCAGCTCCATAGAGGTGGCTGAATTCTGACAAGATGTCTCAGCATGATGGGTAGCCTGAAATACTGGCAGAGAGCTCTGCTTACTTTGCTCAAAACCACAGATAGAGAAACCACAGCTTTGAGAAAAGGGCAGCTTTTGAAAAGGACACGTGTTTGCTGAGTGAACCTTGTGGGTTAATACGGTGACCCACAAGCACAAGAAGGCCTTTTTGTCTGTGCAGACTGTGGGTAGAGGTAGCAGTGGGTAATCCAATCCAGGCACATCTTTTCTTATTCTTTGATTAAAGCAAGTTCTCCAAAACTTATCTCAGTGCTCTTCTTTTTGTGTACTGAGCAGGCTTTTTGTTGCTGAGCTTGGTCAAGTAGTGAAAAAGTAGGCAGGGGTGTTTTTTCTAAAAAACTAAACAAAACACCCTTTTTAAATGCCTTGCACCAAGATAGGGGCAGGCAGGAGATGGGAAGGGAAGAAACTAAACAAATGGGGGGAAAAAAATTATTAAGAAGAGCCAAAGGAAATTTGGACTGGAAAGCTTCCTCGGGAGTATCCTGGTATAAGGAAGTACAGCAGAAAAATATATAGATATATATAAATTTAAAATATATTATGGAAAGTTTCCTACTAAAAACACATTCAAAACCAATTACTTCTGATTCACAGAGAGGAAAAATGAAGTGATCTTAAGCTTCAGGGATCCTAGGATGGAGTGCTGCCAGGCTGTTTGAATGCAGGCAGCTTCAAAGCAGTCCAGACAGACGATGGACTAAAAGGCTTAGGAGTCTCATTCTGTTCCCACTAAATTCAATGGCAAATTTGGACTTTGAAAGAGGCATGAAGTGAACACACTCTGTAATAATCAGGGACAGCAGAAGTTAGCAACAGTGTGAGAGCTTTGTTATTATACTGGTGTCAGTGAGATATGCACTCCTCTTGGGTACCTGTCCCTGAGACTGATTCCAACAACCTGTGGAAATAAATTGACAGTGAAAGAAAGATCAGAATCCAAAGCTTGTGACTATCGGCACAAAATAAGTGCCATAGTGACACTTTCTTAGGTTTTCACAGCCCAGAGCTGTGACCTGACTACATCAGTACTAATAGGAAAAGATAAACCAGAAGGAATTTCCGCTCTTCTGCAATTGTGCTCATACACGTTTCTTTAGTTTAACTGCAGAATAATTTAAAGCTCATGTCAATATACTCAGCAAGTCTATGGTGTGGCTACAAGTGTTTCTCAGGTTTTAAAATGTGCAGTTATTGTAAACTTGGAAGAAGTCCACTGGTACCAGGCTGTAAAGGCTGAAGGGTTTTCTGGGCAGTTTCCTTCAGGTAGGCCTTTTATGATTAAATGACAGATTATAAAGTGTAAAAGCAAGCACCAGTACAGGATTATTATCCAAATATTAGTCTTCTCTGTACAGTAGCTTTTGGGGAGCATTCAGGATTGGGTGTTTTCTCTCATTACCAGTGAGAGGAAGTTGGATGCTACTATTTTTTGTCTTTTGTAAGACACTCTGCTGTTCTTGATGCTTACATGTGTGTATATGCTTACCTTTCTGTTGTCATACAGCATGAAAGGAATCATGCTGTTATAAACTTTAAAATATGATCATTGGATAAACTTCCAAAATTAAAGTGTCTCAGGGCTCGAGATACCCAGTCTGAGATTCCTTCTAGGAGATCTAATTTCATAGTGAGGTGCATTAACTGGAGAACTGCAAATGGAGAAACCTATTGATCACATGGGGTAAGACAGAGAGTCTAGAGAAGTGAAATGCATACTCTCTGAGCTATCACAGCAGGAGGTAAAGCTCAGACTGATGTTGCGAGCAGATTAAGTGGCACAGCTCAGAAGTATGTGGTGTCAGCTCATGGAAATGCACTGGGACGAGGCTCAAGGAAGAAGTCTTGCAAAAAGCAGGTCCCTTAGCATTAAGAGCTTTGAAAACCAGCAGGGACTGCTTAAAATAAATCCTCTAGTTTATAGGCAGCCAACATGAAGGTCTCAGGCGAGTGTAATATGAGCATGGCTGCTCAATCCTGTGAGCGAACATGATGCTGCATTCAGGACTAGATGTAGTTTTGATGTTTTTCTCAGAGCTAATAATGGAAGCAGCAATTCACTTTCTCCAGTGAGAGGGGTGGAAGGCATTTTAGCAGCCTGAATATATTTGTGCACAGGGCCAACAAAAATGGCAGGAAAGATTTGAAAGCTCCTCATGGAGTTGTTTTTATGCACACAGAGCAGCAGCATTTAGGTCCATATCATAAAGGAATAATGAAAGGTTTTTTAACGCAACTGACTGCAGAGGAGAGATGGTAGTACTCTTGTGGGTCCTATGTCCTTGTAGATGTAACTTGAAAACTTGAATGATTAATGTCAGCTTCAGCTATCTTAAGCCAAACCCACAAGCCCTAAGATAGTCCTTCTTTTTTGTGACTTTTCAAACTTCAGCAAGCTCATATGCACTTTAACAGTAGGCAATTGTTATGCAGGTGAATTTCTGAATTTTTCTAGTATCACCACTTATGTGCATAATTGAGAAAGAGATTTCTTTTATATGCCTGGAAAAAGGAGAACTAAACATTATCACAATTTATTTTTTTTTTGTACAATTGCTCAGGGACAGCTTTGTTAAGATATCCAGGAACTGAGAGCTTGTAACAGGGTCTGCAGAAATACTCCAGTTGTATAGGATCTTGTCCCTCATTAATAATTCATCCGTCAAATTGTTGCAAATATTAGTCTACATCATGAGAACTGGGACATCAGAGAGGGTGTACCCATGTAGTCATAGTACATCAGAGGTCCAATACTCTTAAAACTAGAGCATGCTAGTTTTAGGAGAAAATTAAAGAAAACTGGATGCAGTAAAATATTATCCAAATTCTTACTCAACAGATGAATCCAGCCTAGCTCGTGATCCTAGCTGTATGCCAGAATCACACCAAAGACGCTCTATCACTCCCCTTCTCAGCTGGACAGGGGAGAAAAAATATAACAAAAGACTCATCTGTGAAGATACGGGCAGGGAGAGAACACTTAGCAGTTACCATCACGGGCAAAATAAGTTCAGCTTAAGGAAACGAGTTTATTTTACTTCAAATCAGAATAAGAGAATAAGAAATTATCTCCAAACTTAAAACATCTTGCCCCACTCCTCCCATCTTTCCTGACTCCACCTCCTAGTTCTGTCCCTTCTCCCCCTACAGTGGTACATGGGATTGGAGAAGGGGGTTGTGGTCAGTTCATCACATGTTGTTTCCACAACTGCATCCTCCTCAGGCGGAGGACTACTCACACTCCTCCCCTGCCCCAGTGTGGAGTCCCTCCCAAGAGAAACAGTTCTCCATAAACTTCTCCAATGAGTCCTTCCCACGGGGTGCCCTTTCATGAACTGCACCTGTGTGGGTCCCTTCCACAGAGCACAGTCTTCCAGGAACAGGCTGCTCCAGCATGTGTTCCCCACAGTCACAAGTCCCACCAGCATAGGCCAGATGTCCTTCGAGCGCATCTGCATACTCATACTGGCCAATCATCAACCATGTGAAGTTTTAATAAGGGAAAGTACCAGATTCTGCAATTGGGATGGGACAACCCCAGATGTATGTGAAGATGCTGGAAAGGGTAAGGGACCTGGAGGTCCTGGTCGATGGCGAGTTGAATATAAGTCAGCAGTTGGCCAAGAGGGCCAACCATGTCCTCAGCGGCATCAGGCAAAACATTGCCAGCCAGGCAAGGGAGAGGATTGTCTCACTCTGCTCTGCACTTGGGAGGCCTCACCTTGAATATTGTGTGCAGTTTTGGGCACCACAATTTAAGAAAGGTATTAAGCCTTTAGAGAGTCTCCAAAGGAGGACAATGAAGATGGTAAAAGACCTTGATCGGAAACCATATGAGGAATTACTGAGGTCACTTGGTCTGTTCAGCCTGGAGAAGAGACTGAGGGACGCCTCAGTGCAGTTACAACTTCCTTGTAAGGGGGAGACGAGGGACAGGTACTCATCTTTTCTCTGTGGTGACCAGTACCAGGACCTGAGGGAATGGTCTGAAGTTGTGTCAGGGAAGATTTAGGTTGGATATCAGGAAAAGATTCTTTGCCCAGGTTGGGCACTGAAACAGGCTCCACAGGGAAGTGGTCACAGCACCAAACCTGACAGAGTTCAAGAAGTGTTTGGATGATACTCTCAGGCACATGATGTAATTCTTCACAATGGTCCTGGGCAGGGCTAAGAGTTGGACTCAGTGATCCTTCTGGGTCCCTTCCAACTCAGTATATTCTGTGATTCTGTAATTCACAGTCCTCTGTGGGCTGCAGGGGAATCTCTGCTCCTGCAGTTCGAGCATCTCTTCCTCCTCTTTCCTCAATGACATTGGTGTCTGCAGGGCTGTTTCTCTCACATATTCTCACTCCTGTCTCTTCAACTCTGGTTGCCATGTTTTTTCTCCCCTTCTTAAAAACATCATCCCAAGGATGCTACAACCATCACCAATGGGCTTGGTCTCAACCAGGCAGATCCCTCTTGGAACTGACTGGTATTGGCTCTGTTGGACATGGAGGAAGCCTCTCATAGCTTCTCACAGAAGCCACCACAGTAATGCCTTGGCTACTGAAACTTTGTCATGCAAACTAAATATAATCCAAATTCTTGGTTTGGCAGCCTATAGGAATGGTGGGGTTACTCTGAGACCAGGATATACTGATATTACAACCAAGGCAGTGAATAAGTATTACAGGACTCTTGAGTATGCTTAATCTGACTGTCTAGTTAACTCTTCAGATCTTAGTATAGACAGACATTTCCCTTCCTACTCAGGCTATCACAGCACACTGCATGTGGCTGCTTCTTTGATATCTCAAACAAAGAGGTTGTATGATATTTAATACACTTCTTTGTAATGAGAAATTCTTTCTCTTTTCTCTTTTGTTAATGTGAGACTAGGATTTTTCCAGAATAACTTCATTTCTTCTGAAGGTACAATTAGAAGAGATGTATTTTTACATGAGTTCCTAAATGAGAAACAAGAATGGTTATCTGGAAAGGTTTCACCAACATTGTGAGTTTTTTTCATTTCTATTTATCCTGTGTGTGTGAGCACAGTAGGATGAAATGCTCTTTAGACCTTTAAGAGTGCTTGAATAATATTTAACCAATCGCCATTCCTTGTTCACAGAGGCTGTTGAAGTGCAAACTGCCCTCATATCCACTAAGTTGAAGGGGATCATTCAAACATAGAATTACTCTAATTGAATTGTATGTACATGTGAAATTGTTTTCCTGTCATAAGGTTATCATAAAATAAACAGCAGAATCTGCACAAAGTGCATGTCTGACTTATGGCTATTCATTGAGGGCATGTTTCCTGCACCTAGCTCCTCTCTTTTCTCCTTCATGAAGAGAACAGAAAAGAGAAAATGTATCTTGACGATATAGCATCTTCACAGAGGCAATATAAGCAAAGCATAGGATGAAAAGCCTGTATATACCCAGCAACAGAGACCAGTTAGGAGAATCAGCAAAAACAAAAAAAGTACTAGTAGCAATAATAATTAATTAATAATAAGAACAACAATAATAATAGCAAAACCAACAATAATAATGTATTTTAATATTAATGTCTATGATTACAAGTTGCCCTAATTATGACCTTAAAGAAAGATTTGGGATAGAATTTATTTAATGAGAGTAGAGGCATAGATTTTGATCTAAATACAAAGTCTTAATTTGCCAAGTCTTATTGACTCCAGCCAGCAGACAAAAGTAGCAGTTCTAGGCACAGTTCTTCTGGCCTAATTTGAATATTACTTTCATAGGGAGTTATCTGCTGAACTCAGATATCCAGTCCTTGCCAATGAATATAAGAGAGATCTAGAAAGCTAACTCCAAAACAACCTATACAGTCCAGGCATATAAAAATCAGTAAGACAAATCCTATCATGGAGGTCTGTGAGGTCTCTGAAGGACACAGGATTGATATTTATTCTCAGCAATTATTCTTTTTGTAAAAGGTTAGAGGAACACTCAGACACATTTGCAACTTACTTTGCTTGTAAAATGTAGAGAGGACTGTATTATGAAAAAATACAGAGAATGACTCTTAGGATTTTTTAGAAGCTACAGTTGGCCATTTATAGAACACAGAAATAAAGAAGTAGAAAAATGTAGACATTTCAACCTGTCATTTGGCCACGTATTCTTCAGGAAAACTGAATCACCTTACTGTATTAAATAACTGGTTTCATTCTAGAGAGGGAAGATATAACTTACATCACAGAGCCGTTACCTCAAAAGTATGCTATTCAGACTATATCCTGTCTCATTCTTCACTAAGATAGGAATGAACAAAAAGTCAGTACCTCCTACATCATGCTTAACAGCATACACAGGAAAAAGTTTGGAGAAAACTTCTCTGCATGGAACAGTAGAAGGGTGCGGCTGACCAAGAGTAACAACCATAGGAACTATTATTAAAAAGTATTTTACTAATTTTATCAGTGCTCTCACTCTGCATATGAAAGCATCAAGATGGTAGGCAAAACATCCAGGGAAAAAAATTATCTTTAATTTTTTCTGATTTCTTCATCAGAAAACCTCATGGCTCAGCTCTACCAAGAACCTGAAAAGCTAATTAATATTCTCACAAAAACTTCAGATAGCAGCATAAACTTTGCATAGATTTTCTGAAAAAGGTGCAGCATTTTAGCATCCAGTCATTGCAAAGAACTGTTCATGAACCAGATCTCTACATTACTTGTCAGCAACTAATTAAAACACAACAGAAACAAGTTAAAATCTGAACTGTCTTTAGGCAGTAGAATGATTGTGGAATGTAGAGCTATTGGTTCTTTCTCATCTATAATATTTTACAATAATGTATTAAATCTTTAGGATTTATTAATCATTAAAACTAGTAGAAATCAATTCTCAAGTACTTTGCTCATTAAATTAGTTTATCAAATATATGTAGGTTATGCTCCCAGCAGGAGAATTCAGCAGTCTTGTATGAATTCTCTACACTCTTGGATTTTACTCAATTTTGGTCAAATGCTTAAGAGTTATTTTATTGCTTTTGTATATATTTGAAAATCACAGCTCCTGGATTAAGAATAGAATTGAAAGTCATTAAGATTTCTTTCTATTCAGAATTCAACACTGCTTGGCAAAAAGTTTCTTTTCTTAAGAGCTGAATAAATTTATTTTTGAATCAGAAACTTGTGCATATATAGTTTAGGATCTCATTCCCTTTTTGCACATTAATGCTTTTCCTTTACTTGTTATACAAACCATGAAAATTTCCAGAAAACTAAATTACATTTTGAATTGCCTTTTGCTGTTCTCATTGCTGCTTTTTGCGCAACCCATTTGTTCTCACTTGGTGCTGTCATGAGTGGAATATACTCTGCATGAGAAAAATATTTTTGCTTAAGCATAGTAACTCTTGGTCTGTGTTTTACGGTTTGGTACTCTTTTTCTTCATTACAGAAAAAGATAGCCAAACTCTTTTATCACTGCCTTTATCAACAAGTTGTGATACTGTGATGTTTATTCTGCTTTTTTTACCCAATCCATCAAGTTATGATTGATGTTAATCCTATTGTAACTTTAAACACTGTTCTCAAGTCCTGTAGAAAGCTATTGAGCATATAGCTTTAGCTATTGTTTTAGCCATAGCTGTGTTGCTGTAGCTTTCTTGCGAATAATCTACTCTGTATATATATTTTTAGTTAAGTCCATTAATTTTATGTCATGTAAAAAATGTTTCATAGGAATGAAAAAGATATGATGCTAAAGTATTGAAGGTCAGAAGGACACTTCAGTCACCAGGTTTCCTGTGTCATCCCTAAATGGTACCTGTATCAACAACTTTGTGAGATAAGATTTATAGGCACCACAAATGCATTTTTCATCAAGCCATCAGTTTGATTTGTAGAGTAGGAGCATGCCCAGTTGAAAAGTCTATAAAAAGTAGTGCTGAATCTCTGCTTTGTCCTTGTCGACAGCAAAGATATCTTGCATGATTATAGCTTTCAGTACTGAAAAAGAACTCAGAGGCCAATGTTTGCCAGGTGGCCTGGAAGCCTGCTGGGACAGCATTCCCCTGAACTCAAGAATTAAGTTTCCACTTAATTTCACTTCAGAGTAAACGTAGACTTGGGTACTTGCTACTAATTTTTCACTTCACCAAATGTGAGTTTAGCAATGTTTTCAACTTACAAATGGGGAGGTTATTAAAAGCCCAAACGAGTTCCTTGTCAAAACTCTTGATGAGGACACAGTTAAAAGGCATGGAGATGTAACAGGTTTCCAGCACCTTTCCACGTTTCTAGCCCCACATACTCAGAGACTCAGAAGACTTCTTGAGCGTTTAACAGGAGAGGATTATGCTTGTCTTAATCCACCAGAAAGAGGACTGTGTGACATGTTTACACGAAACACAGCAATATACAGAAAAATGCCACACTTGAACTAACACAGTAACACAGGTACAGCTTTGCAGTCTGGTCATATGGATACCAAGACCTGAAAGCTTACCACGTGAGTTGATGCAGTGACAAATATCTGGCTTCAGGATGTTCAGTAGCCGGTAGTTTGAGCAGACTAGTTTTTCAGGGGGCCTAATTTTTCAGGCATACCCAGCCTTGTATGCCTCAAAGGCATGACACAGAAGGCTTTTTCATTAGAAATAAGATATCTGTAGCTGCCTCTCAGCTGCACATAATTTGAAAGTGTGGTATATTTTGAAATATGACAGCATTCAGGTGACCACAGGGAAAGCCTTCACAATAAAATATATTGCTATGCATAGATGGTCTGACAGTAGAGTGGAGAAAATAGAACAGCAGTGCTGCAGAGGTGCTTTACATGGTGTCATATATCCTGCATCTGGTATATAGGCTGTAATATTACCTTAGAAATTTACTGGAGCCACCAGAAGCAATATGTGCATTTTCCTACTTATCTATAAAGTGCCTCTTGGTGTCTGGATCCAATGATCTTTCTGAGGTTTCATGACTGTGATCATTAAAGAAATGTATCTTTTCAGCAAGTTAGTTATAGGAGATAACAGTATCTGGTAATTTGTAGAGTTTTATAGACATTTATATAACTGTACAACTTCAGTTCATAATATCCCTGGGAGGTAATGTAGGGAAGATGAAGTAGAAAATCCAAGTAAATTGGCGCCGTCTTCTCTAATAATTATAAAACATATTATAATAAAGAATATAATAATGATAATCTGCCAGTGCTCACCCCTCCACCTTCAAGTACTTTTTCACAGGAGATAATAGAATGACCATAGGAACAAAGTCACCCAACTGCACAAATTTAGCTGCAAATCTCACCCTAGGTGTTTAAAGCATTCAGTCACTACAGGAGACAACTGAGAAGCTCATTTATTAAATCTCTGTCCTAGGAAAACTACACAGAAAAAAAATCTCATTAAAAAATATTCTTTTACTTGAAAGGCATACCCAAGACATGGTACACACCTGTGTGGTGAAGATAAACAGGGAGCTAGAAAAGTTTCGCTATGTTATATAGAGAGATACCAAAATAAAACCTGTTGGTCTCATTCTCAGTCTTTCAGTCCTTATCAGATACGAGATCAACCAGGGAAACAGCCATTCCACAATGACAATGGTCACATGTGTTGAGTTTGCAAGTGTCTATGAACAAAGAGATTATCCAAGATACTTGTGACAATTAAGTAAATAAATTTCATTACATAAGAAAATTGTACTTGCAGTGTCTAAGAAGTCAGTGTACTGTGACCTAAAATGCATACAAGGTGGATAGAACTCAACAGTTCTATACAGTCTGATCTTTTTCAGTTGTTTAAACTTATATCATCTCTCCATAGCAGCTATAATCTCCATTAAGTTCCTGTTAGTGACAGAAGAAACAGGCCACAATCCAGCAAAGCACTTAAACACAGCTTAGCTTTAAATATGTGAAGCTGTACTGAAACCAATGAGAATATTCTCATGCTAAAAGTAAGCACATGCTTAAGTCCTTCACTGGATCAGGGCCATAAAATAATGCAGTTTTGCCAATAAATAACATGTCCATCAGGATAATTTCCATTGAGACTTGTGGAATAAATTAAAAAAAAAAAAAAAAAAAAAGGCTACTTACTGTCAAAAGACAAGGAATTTCTAATTTCTTGTTCTTGTTTCTGATCTCTTGGATGGGTTGGTGTAACAGTGGTATGAGATCAGAGTCAGGAGTGAGACTTCTAAAAGGACTGTTTGGCGCACATCAGTAATTTCATGATCCAAGAGGCATTTACTTGTATGTGCATTCACACAAGCAGAACCTGGAACATTTTCTTAGCTGACTTAGGAAAGCTTCCAGAAAACAGACATACAAATTAAAGCTTCTGGGAGGATAGGCCTAATTTGCTGCACACACTAGCCTGGTATTATAACTAGATATTTTTTTAACTTGTACATATTATAAACCTTACTTTTTTTTATGAGGAAGAAAGGACAGCTTAAGCATGCTTGTCATTAGGACATATCTCTTTTCTCAAGAACTAGATGAAAGGGCTAGAACTGGTATGTTTCTTCTAGCTGTCTTAATTGATTGCCAAATATACTTACTCATCTTTATTGCTTCACAAAAAAAAAAAAAAAAAAAAAAAAAAAAAAAA